>JAOBYH010141096.1:0-18077 GCA_025403525.1 Umimayanthus kanabou
ACGACTGAACGACCGTGTGCATCCGCCATTTTTTGTTTCCGTTAAATAGCTCAAAAGGGGGCGTGGCTTAGCCTTTTGTAGGCTCGCTCCGTGTTTAAGTCATTTTCTCTCCAATTTACTGTCGATAATTTAAACTCCGAGTAATTACAATCTTTGAACATTTAAGGTAAGAGTTATCGGGGGTCAACTGTATTTCTTCCTAAACGTTACAAAATGAAAGACGAAAGAGTAAGGCAAACTTGGCAGGAAAACGTCAGAGTATAATTTTGATGTGATTCGGACAGATCCACGAACAAATGCAGTGCAGTATCACCACCACCCCAAACACTCTTCAACTCAACCAAAATGGTGACCCAGCCCGCAAGGCACTCTAGTTCATCCAACTTATTCTATAATTGTATCATTTAATGATTAAATGTTCAAAACAAACACGTTCATTACCACGTGGCGGGCACGGATTGTCCTCCATCCAAAAATCGTCCACTGCAATGTCACCTTTGTAGCTACTTCCAGCGATGCCTTTGACAACGATCTACAGAATAAGATTGGGCAATCTTAGATATTTAACATAATTTTCCATTAAAAAGTTAAGAAAATAGGTACAGTATATTAGGCTTAAAACAAGCAATTTTAACTACTTAAAAAACATATTTACACTTTGCAAATGCTTTGTTAGTAGAGTTTACAAGAACTGGCTAGCTAAAATTACACTGAAGAAGGAAAAGGGAGAAACAAGGTTCCAGTGCGCTTTTCAAGAAGCTTGGTGATAAGTACTATTATTATCATGACGATGATTATCATGATGGTGATGGTGATGATGATGGTCTTGATAATAAGGATGACGATGATGACGATAAAGAAGAAGATGAAGACGACGACAACAACAACGACGGTGACAAGACTACGATTTTTTTAATCAAATAGATAATAAAAAAAAAACAACCAGGGGAATGACAATATTTAGTGATATCACTTGCTTACATTGTATGGCCCTCTGGGGCTCACTACACTCGCTCGTCCATGCATCCAGAATCGTCCTTGATTACCACTTTCATTGAAGACCTTTTGACCAATAGACACCACGCTCGTCTTGACATATACTTCTATGCCACCGATATGGTCTCCATACATGTGATACCAGAAGTTGAAACATTTGCCACTGGTCTTAGGGTAAGATGGACTCATAAAGTACGCTACATCTCCTTGTCTGCGAGGCCACGATGTCTCGATGTACATGTAGTAACCTGAAGGGGTTAAGAACGCTGATAATTGTTGTAACTATTAAATGTCACTTTACCCAAACGTGAAATTTAAGGGAGACCTTTGATGATCTACAAATATCTATTAGCTTGGTATGTACTATATCAGGGTTCACACAGAAATTGGGCAATAAAATTCAATGACTTTTCCATGACTTTTCCATGACCAATTTAAATTTTCCATGAGTAAGAAATGCTAAAAACCCAGCCTTTTTGGAACATATATTTGCTCGATGACAAGGAGAATGTTTCCAGTTTTCAAACAGCACGAAACATTTGGACCAAAAAATGAAATTCCATGACTTTTCCATAACCTTGGCCATTTTTCCTAAAACCCATGACCTTTCCAGGCCTGGAAAATTCATTTTCAAATTCCATGACTTTTCATGACTTTTCATGACCGTATGAACGCAGCTATTGCACTGGCCTGGTTCACACGAAAACACAATGAAATATCACAACTTTTCCAGAACTTTTCACGGATCTTTCATCGTTTTCCATAACTAAAGAAAGAACTTTTCCTGTAGTTTTCTGTCAGATTTTTTTTTCATAGCAACTGTAAAAGAAACAAACAGCACAAAAAGTGTGAAATTTCATGTAAGGTCATTCTCCTAATATCCACGAAACGTATTTTCCAATTCCATCATTTTTCCATTACTTGTAAGGTCATTATCCTAATACCCAAGAAACGTATTTTCCAATTCCATAATTTTTCCATTACATGTAAGGTAATTTTTCTAATATCCAAGAAACGTATTTTCCAATTCCATGATTTTTCCATTACATGTAAGGTCATTCTCCTAATATCCAAGAAACGTATTTTCCAATTCCATTATTTTCCCATTACATGTAAAGTCATTCTCCTAATCTCCAAGAAACGTATTTTCCAATTCCATGATTTTTCCATTACATGTAAGGTAATTTTTCTAATATCCAAGAAACAACGTATTTTCCAATTCCATCATTTTTCCATTACATGTAAGGTAATTCTTCTAATATCCAAGAAACGTATTTTCCAATTCCATGATTTTTCCATTGCATGTATGGCCATTCTCCTAATACCCACGAAACGTATTTTCCAATTCCATGATTTTTCCATTACATGTAAGGTAATTTTTCTAATATCCAAGAAACGTATTTTCCAATTCCATGATTTTTCCATTACATGTAAGGTCATTCTCCTAATATCCAAGAAACGTATTTTCCAATTCCATTATTTTCCCATTACATGTAAAGTCATTCTCCTAATCTCCAAGAAACGTATTTTCCAATTCCATGATTTTTCCATTACATGTAAGGTAATTTTTCTAATATCCAAGAAACAACGTATTTTCCAATTCCATGATTTTTCCAATAAAGGTAAGGTCATTCTCCTAATATCCTTGAAACATATTTTCCAATTCCATGATTTTGCCATTACATGTAAGGTAATTCTTCTGAATCTAAGAAACGTATTTTCCAATTCTATCATTTTTCCATTACATGTAAGGTCATTCTCCTAATATCCAAGAAACGTATTTTCCAATTCCATCATTTTCCCATTACATGTAAAGTCATTCTCCTAATCTCCAAGAAACATATTTTCCAAATCCATGTTTTTTCCATTACACGTAAGGTCATTCTCCCAATATCCAAGAAACGTATTTTCCAATTCCATGACTTTTAAAGTCCACGTGCATGTCTTCGTACAGATATTTTACATCTTAATTCCATGACGAATTTTATTCATAAATGTAAACAGTGTCCTTGAATGCCTTCAGATTGGGGTACTTTTTTTACTCACCATTTTTGATACTTAAAAAACCCACGACCTAAAACTACGAGAATGCCCCCCAAAATTGATAATCATATAAAGCTGTTTTCCATAATTTTACGCTACAATTTTAACTATTTCACATACAGATCGATTTTCCATGACCTTCCACTAGCAATTTTGATCTTGCAAGTTCTTTTGGCCTGGATTTTGAAACATTGAGTGTTTATGTAACTTTCCAGGTTTCCATGACCCGCGTACTGACAAAGGTAACGTTTTGTAAAGTAGCTATGTACAGTGATCTCTACATTACCATTTCTTGTGCCAGTGGTGTGGTCAGTGGAAGGTCCCGTCTGCACCGAAGGAGTTCCACCGCTGTCCCTTCTCCAGTCAAACTGATCTCCTAGTACATTCTTCCATCCACACAGACCTCCCTCGAAATCACACTCCTTTGATGTGGGGCAACTGCCATCAACTATATCCAAGTCATCAAGGGCTATGTCTCCTTCATAGCTGGTACCTCTTACTCCCTCGAACAGCACGTAGAACGCTTGGTTACTGATCAAGGTGATCTGTGCGTAGCGCCACTTGTTGCTTTGGGTGCCATAGCGGGTCCAAATCCTAAGGTAAAATGAACATGTTAACATCTCAGTCACGAAAACAGGTTTTGTACTCTTTGGATAATCTGAAATTTCACGACTTTCTTCATCACCTCAAGCCGTTTTCTATAACTTAATTTTGACCGTGTTCTTTCAGGCGATTACAGAAACTATTCTCGATTTCAGCTTTTTCCTTCACCAAGCTGTTGTTGTTGTCGTTACTGCTGTTTGAATTGATAATGCTATCTTTTATAAAAAAAATGCCGCGATGAATAATTTCCTTGTACTATCGTAGATTCTATGGCTAGAATGTGCATAGTATTTAGAAAATGCGATTTTAACCATGTTTTTTGAGACGATGACAGAAACTATTCTGACTCGATTTCAACTTTTTCTTTCACCAAGCTGTACTGTAGTTATTGTTTAATGTTTTATGGATTGATGATGCTACCTATTGTAAGGGATACTACGAAGAATAATTTACCTGTACTATCGTAGATTCAAGGGCTAGAATGTGCATCGTATTTAAAAAACAAATAATTACAATTTGTGCAACATGAATCGGAACTTACATTAAACCACTCAGTGCCTGGTTACTATTTTTAATATGCTCCTTCTTACTATATTGTTCATAAGAATTTTTTTGTCTTAAAATGTTATTAAATAGAGGATGCCAAAATTGCATACCTTGTCTTGGTATTTCCAATCTGGCGATATACATTCAGTCTGTTGACATGCGCACCCCACATGTGGTACCAGAACTTCAAACAGCGACCTGGAGTTCCTGACGTTGCTTTCACCATACCACTTTGCAGCCATGCTTTGTCGTTGGGCTGACGCGGCCAGGATGTTTCGATGTACACATAATATCCTAACAATATGAAGAAATAGCAAATGTCTCAATAACAAAATAAAGCTGCCTAGTTTGGCCACATCTCATCTGTGACTAATCAAAACTAATATTGGATAAACTTCTTAACTTCGAAAGAGAAGAATCACCACTTTTAAATGAAAATATAGTAATAAAAATAAACTGTTTTATAGCACATAAAAAATTCTTCATGCTCTTACAAAAAAGTTGTAAAACTAAACGTTTACAAAATATAATTAAATCTAAAGGAATGCATAAGCCTGTTTGTGACGTCTTCCATACGTTTTTAATGTAAGTTTGATTAGCATTCACTAATAGAAATAAAGGAATTTATCATACACAACAAATTTAAAGATAGAGCACAAAATTTTTCCAATCTTTTTATACGAAATGTACAGAAACTAGTGTTGCGGATTTATAACATATTATTTGGCTAAGTTGTGAAATGGCCGCTTGTTTGTTATTCCACGATCTCTACAAGCTTTCATTAAAACCAAAATGCAAAATACTTAAACTTTTCATCAGCTATTTTTTTATCTAATCGAAAAGAACATTAGTTTTAAGACGGGCCATACAAACTATTGAAAACTAGGAACTAGTTTAGCTCCTGGGTCCAGTTGTTTGAAAGTGGGTTCAATTTAACCAGGGTTAGACGAAACTTCAAATTATATTACTTTATCTAGGAACATGAAATCCGGTCTTTATAAGGAACTGTTGAAATGTTTTAAGAAAACTCGGTAACACAAACCCTAAAATACCTCAAAAGTCTAACGAAGTCTTTGAGTCTACATAAACTGTAAGTGCCAGACTATAACCATATTATAAGGAAGTAAACTTAATCATGGGTCAAAATTTTAACCCTTGCCACTGAACTAAAGAAAAAGGACTCACCTCGGCTTGTGCCCAGTGTATGGTCAACAGATGGGCCAGTATTGGAAGATGAGGTTCCACCTCGCTTTCTAATCCAGTCAAACTGGTCACCCTTGATATTTTTCCAAGAACAAAAGCTGGTCTCGAATGTGCAGTTGTTGATGATTGGTGCAGGAGTAGTGGGCGGGACAGTGGGTGGGACAGCAATCGAGGGTAAGACCGAGCAGCGACTGTTTGTGAACGTGATGTCATCAATGGCTATGTCACCTGTGTAGCTCTGGCCACGGATGCCTTCAAACACCACCTTTGAGCAAGAGGAGAGACAATTGGAAAAAAGTAATGTTTACTACCACTACAACTACCACTGTATACCATTATCAAAAACAAATACCACTATGCCATTAATACTACCACTGTCACTATTAGTATACCACCACTACTACTACTACTACTACTATTACTACCAGTATTACCACTACTACCACTACTACTACTACTACCACTACTACTACCAGTATTACCACTACTACTACTATTACTACTACTACTACTACTACTACTGCTACTATTACTACTACTACTACTACTGACTACTACTACTGCTGCTGCTACCACAACTACTACGACTACTATTACTACTACTACCACTACATGTACTACTACTAGTAGTAGTACTAATACTATTACTACTACTACTACTACTACTATTACTACTACTATTACTAATGCTACTACTACTACTGCTGATGCTGCTGCTGCTGCTACTACTATTATTACTACCACACTTACTACTATTACTATCACTAATATTACTACTACTACTACTATTACATTTATTACTAAATATTACTATTACTACTGATGTTGCTGCTGCTACTACTTATAATAATTAATAAAATAATAATAATTTTTAAAAATTGCATAACCTTTTTTTACCAAGTTCAAAGACCTGTGTTGTTGCATGCTGCAGAAACTGATTAATTGGAGTGACTGTTACTAGTCTACTTAAAAATTGCCACTAACTCTTCTAATACCACAGCCACTGTTGTTGCTTTGTTACTGTTTTTGCATTGATGATGTTACCTATTGTAAGAAATGCCGCAACGAATAATTTCCCTGTACTATAGTAGTAGACTCTAGGGCTAGAAAGTGCATCATATTTAGAAAATGTGACAAATACATAAAATCTATTAGCATATGCAAACTCGATGATGTTGATTTTTCAAGAAATCTGATTGGTTTGCTATCTCTGGCTAATGGGCAATGTCCACTTCCTGGGAGGTGGATAATGAAACAATGGCCGGCATAAACTCCCGTTTTGCAGTAGCGACAGAGGAGGAAATCATCCAAATGCAAAATAATGCATTTTCCAACAATACAAAGAAAGATATGAAATTAGGAATGAAAGGTTTCAGAGGTAAATAATGTTTTATATGTAACATGCAAATTGCTAACATGTCTTCTGCCCTAACAAATTTCTCAATCCTGATCGCCAAGCTCCAAGAAGCTCCGCTGATGCCTCTCTTCTTGAAAATCAACTGTCCTTCCACGACTCCATTTCAAAGTCTCATTCAAGTCAGCTCAACTTCCATTGACCAAAATGTCTCCATTCAAGAAAAATTGATTGTCGCTATCTCTAAAAATCGTTATGTCTTTCAACAGCAAGCACATGGCATGATTTCCGGAGGAAACTTCACAAATAAATTGTTCTTTCAAATTCAACTGCAAGTAAACTGCAACTACCTTCACGGAACTATTAAAGGCATTAATAATTTGAATTGCAATTTTGTCCGGTCAGCTTTAAGGGACATTGTTGAGGATTGACAATTCTCCTTGAAATCTTCAAAGCTCGTTTTGCCGAGCTGTCATCTTTGTGCAACCTGTTAGTTTCATGCATAAATTGCGCATGGAAATGAGGCAGCCAACTGTGAGCGCATGCCCCCATTACCATGGATACGTTGGGAGAATTTAAAAGAGATCAAACTGAAAATTCTTACTTACTTTTCTTGAATGTGTTGTGTTGTCACCGAGTTTGTATATGCTAATACAATTATTCTCTTCAATCTCAGTGAATAGTTGCTTTTAGAATATTCACCTCGATTTAAGAGAATCATTGTTAAATATTTACAATTTGAGCAGTATGCATCGGATCTTACATTAAACCATTTAGTGCTCCGAAGAGGAACCTGCCCATTCAACCACTGGTTGCCAAAGTTTCCAGAGAGCTGCCAAATCGGTGTTTCAGCAGCTGACGAGTTACCAGGTCCTGTCTTGATGTAGATCCTGAGAGTGTCGATGGTCCTGCCATACATGTGGTACCAGAAATTCAAACAACGACTGCCTCTGACAGGAGGAAAATCCTCACTAATAAAACGTGCTTTGTCCCCCCTGCGACGAGGTGCCGAGGTCTCAATGTACATGTATTTACCTGGTGAAGAAACACTTGGAAGTCAACTTCAGACGAATTTTTATATGTCCCTTCCAAGTGACTAGTTCAATATAAAGCCATACAGTCATTTCTAAAACCACCTTTGGAGTGAGTTTTAAAACTAAGTCAAAATAGCTTAAGTTTGTACCAGTTCAAATTAAAGCACTCTGTGAATCACCTTTTGTTACTTTGAATTCCTCTGCTTACTCTTGAAACAAAACAACATTTAAACTCCCTTTAACTTTAATTCAACTTTATAACCTCTTCAATGAAACAGGTACAATTGGGAACGTTTCCATATAATTAAAACAAATCCCTTATAAATATAAACCCCTTGACTTACCCATGCTGACTTAAGCTAAATTTATTCAACAAGCCCCTATAACAAGATGCTTTCCACGCTTTTTCGTATTTAATAAACCACTAATAATAATAAAAATACGTAGTGGTTAGGTCAAGCAGGAGACCTGTGTACACCTAATTGCAGGCATGGCTACATAAGGGAATGATTGAACAGAGTTACATGAAAGGAGAAAGAGTATGGCTATATAATGGAATAGGAACAACACAATCGATTGGTCAAATACGTTTGACAAGACAGTTGTTATCCGTCAAAATAATTCACTTGTACTAACACGTATTGATATTTTATTGATCATTTATAAATGTAAGTTAATTCCTTCTTTTCAGTATATTGTAAATGCAATACAAGACTAAACGAGAAAAAATAAACTGTTACCTAGGCTAGTTCCTAGGGTGTGGTCTTTCGAGGGGCCAGTCTGCCAGCTGGAAGTTCCACCAGATCCTCTTATCCAGTCAAAGTCATCTTCAGTTTGGTCTTGCATGTAAGTACATACACCTTTCTCAAAGGTACAGTCGCCAGGTAGAGGGCATGGACCATCTGCTAGTCTTAAGTCATCAATGGCAATATCTCCCTGCCAGCTCTTCCCCCTTATGCCTTCAAATATAATCTAAACGCAAAACAGTAATAACTGGTAAACATTTCTGTCTATCTCTTCCTCCAGCAAAACTAACTTTACTCCAAAAACTTCCTTTTAAAAAAGAATGTTTATTCACTTGTTAAATTACATAGACAGCTTTTGCCCTTTGCAACCCTTACAATCCCACCGATTTTATTAAGCTCTATTTTCTCCTCATAGTATTAATCTAAAATAGGTTGCTTGTTCTCATACACTACACAGAAAGAAGGCAACGTTATGTTTAACGATAACAACACGAACATAAACTTCAAGTCATTGTCACTTGTGCATGTGAAAATGCATCAATGCATATCGTGGCATATCTGCGAATATAAAACGTTGACAGAACCTATGATTGACGAAATTGCAACAGAATACCAAAAATGTATACTAATTACTAATATTTTACCCAGACTTTGAATCTGTGAAAGTTTGGAGGATTTGGATTTTTCAAACTTTACGACATAGTTGATACTTACAGCTAAGTAAACCTGTTTGTAGGTATAATATCACCTACTGCGCATTCTACAATTGTACAAACCTGGAAATCTGCAGTGCCTTTGACTGTGAACTGAGCAATCTTCCACATGTTGCCACGGTTACCAGTTCTGGTCCATGACAAACTCCTTGTGGATGATGCAGTTTTAGTATATACATTAAGGGTGCCGATGTCTTGTCCATACATGTGATACCAAAACTGGAAGCACTTGCCAGAGGGCAAACTCTTGTAGGAAGGACTAATAAAGCGGGCTTTGTCACCCTGTTTTCTCGGCAGAGAAGTCTCTATGTACATGTAGTAACCTGACAACAGAGAACAAATAAATTTGTTTGCTATGTGGATGTAGATTTTTGCTGACGTAGCATTTGCTTTAGTTTTGCCAAGCTAGCTTTAATCCAACTTCACGAAATCAGAAAGATAATGGTAAACTGAGTACTCACGGAAAATATGAAAATGAAGTGCAGCTATATAACTTGGAAAAACGAGTCTTGGAAAACTTCAAAATGTGCAGAACTGAACGTGTGGTTGGCCGGCACATCCACATTCTCGGTGAAATGCAATCTGCCGTGACCTTTCAAATTGTGGACTGTTTATTCGAAGCATGAAGTCGAATTTTTCCTGCTGTTTTATGCTTTTTAGGCAAAATGTAAACAAAATCATTATCCTATTAGAGATCAAAGAACAAGGTATGGAAGAATTTGTTTCAACTCCTACTTTTTGAAGAATGTCCGTGGTGACAAACGAATCTAGAAACAAGGAAAAATAAACGCAACAAAAAGTGGAGATAGTTAGACCTAAACAAATGGCCATCAAATTTCTGCAGAAAAGTTTAGAAAGAGCAAAACATAACCAAGAAACAAACTAAGTCAAAGTTACTTTCTACATTCACAACCGAAAATCATCAGATTATGCAACTTGCTATTGAGAAACTGTTTAGTACAAACATTTTTTCTTTCAAAAAATATAGCTCTTACAAAGACTATGCCTTCTTGAAGATACTTTATCGTCAAAGAGATACAGTATACAGAATTGTATAAAAAATATTTAAAACCTTTGAACAATAAGAATAGCAACAAGTTCAATGGTGATCATAATAATAGTAATAATAATATTAATAGTAATAAATAATAATAATAATATCACAATCACAATACGTGTTATTATTATCACTTACTATTATCATCCTTAGGAGTAACATCAAAAGCAATAGGAGTTGCAAAGTTCTGATTACGACTTGCCAGATTATACACCCAAGAAAAACTTCAAATCACTACTTTCAGAGTACGCTGCAACAACGTTTGAACCATTAGTTTTAACTTGGCAAAGCTTTTTACACACCAACGTGGCACAGTCATACCTTGACTTGTTCCATAAGTGTGATCATTTTTCGGTCCTGTTTTGACGCTAGCTGTGCCACCAGTCGCTCGTGTCCAGTCAAAGTCATCTGTTGTATCGTCGATCCAACCACAACGAGCGCTTGATTGGCCAAGGAAATTCTCGAATGAACAGTATGCTGTAGAAGATGAGGTATAATTATATCTAAGAGTTGGAAACAACGTAAAAGAAGAAACTTTACCATCTTTGGTCAAAAATCCACTACTGCAAGTTAGGTAAGCACGTACAACCGATAGTGTAATTTTTGCTCAAAACTTGAAATTCTTTTACATTGCTGAATTTGCAAAAATCAAATTTTTCAAATAAATTTCTTGCGAAAACTCCCATTAATTAATTGTAGATAAAACATCCACTCTTGAAAGTAAGCATAGAGAAAGACCACTGCTCGAGTTTTCAACATTTTGATCGAAAATTACAACAAATACCACAAATCATTTCTACTCTTCAAAACAAACAAATTGATTGGTCATTTGATTGGTTTTCGTCAACTGGTTCAAAAGTTAGAATGAATAAGTTGTTCTTATGTACTCTTCAATACCAACATTTTTTGGCAACAAAATGAACGTAATTTTATGGATTTTTGATAACTTGTTAGACAACTTTTGGTTTTTGCAAAATCTTTTTTAGCAGAACAAGACTGTTAAAATTGAACACTTCCACTATCAGGCTACGTGGATCAACAAAACCTCTGGTCACTAGAACACGCAACCATTGTTAATGGAAACCGCTTACTTACGTTGAGCAGGACACTTGTTGTTTGTAAAAGATATGTCATCAAGGGCAATGTCTCCTGCAAAGCTGGTACCAGAGATACCTTCAAAGAAAACCTGACAACAAACAGATCTCGTTAGAGGTTAAAACAAAAACAGAAATTAGGTTCGGCCGAGTTTTAAATTAAAGGCCGTTACCAGCTATGCGTGGTCTATTCTTAATGCGTCAGTGATTTTTCTCTTTACTAAATTTCATTGTTTTAGGGTTTTTTATCATTTTATTACTTCCTTTTTACATTCTATTTTATTATCACGGAAAGGTCACCGGCTTGTGCATAGCTAAGTGCTGCTTTGATAATATTATTATGAATGTAATCCTATTATTTTGTGCTTTTCTCAGTTCTCGTTGCTCAAACTTCCAACCATTGGATAAGCTCTCTGTTGGAGCACCCTCAAGGATTCCTTGATTGCAGAGTCTCCGAGGCTGTTGAGGATCCACCCATGATTTTAGGGGTCGTGATAACCCGTATCTCCTTATTTTCAGCTACCTGAAAACACTTTTGGTACGAGTTGCACTGAACAAGAAATGTGACATTGCAAATGGAACAAAACAGCATCACAAAAGAACAGACAGTACAATCCAGCAAATTAAGAAAGCGTGTACAAAATCTTTGAAATATACACCTGCAGATAATATAAAAAGCAATGGAGAAACTGGAAATATTGATATGTTTTCTCTGTGGCTCTATACCTGGTAGTTGTTGTTAGGGTTTAACTGGACCAAGCCCTGTTTCCACTCATCTGCTTGTGTCCCCACCCTCTGCCACTCTAAGGTCTTAGCAGTGCCTCCATCCTGTGAAGCAAGGAGTGAGAAATTGGTTATAATGTGTGCAGATTCTCTCTTGGTAACTAACCTACTTTGTTCTACAAGATAAAGATGGCGATAGAAACATACACAGATTTTTGGCATGCATTGATGTCACATAAATACGTTTCACAAGAGGAAATCAAATGTTTCTGAGTGTACACGTAAATTTGGAACATTGTTGAACTTCGTAGGGTTGACAGAATTATGTATGAGACCGCCAGGTGGAGTACAGCTAGCTTTGATAAACCAACATACTGGTCGAAATTACAAAGTTGCTAAATCTCCAACGGAACCTGTCTGGTATTGCTACAAATTCAAACTAAACTTATTTATAAACATGTCTCGCTAAACACTCGAATTACTGCATGTTTGTTGACTTCTGTGTCAGCGGATGTACTTGTAGGATACGCTAAGGTTTTCAGCAATAAAACTCAAACTTCCATAACTATGAATCAAGGCATTTAATCATCCAGAAAGTTTACAGGAAGTCTTTAAAATATAACTTGCATACTTCCAATTTTAGTTTGGTTGCGTGACTTCACATGCCAAATAGTAATAGCTGCACAACGGGATGACTTTGAATTGATGGTCAGGGTGGGTGGAAAATTTTACTCAGACAGTCAGACAGACAGAAACACACGCGCACACACACAGGTGGACATATTCAGCAACATATATCAAACATCACAAATCACTCTGTTATTACAGTGTTCTGTATATAACAGTTTCCATAGACTACTGGAAGATTTGCGGACATATTACCGTTGTAAAGAAAACACATACTGACCTTAGAATAAACACTGCGATAAGATTTGTTTTAATAGAAAATGTATCTTAATTGTTCTCGTGGTCAAGAAAGCCAAACAAGTGGAAATGAAACTACTTCAAACTTTTCTCAGTTGAAAATAACAGTGATTTTGTTTGTATTACTGTGCAGCCTGTGGCGTAAAAGTTGCCACTTTTAACAAACTTACCTTCATATAGACATTGAGGGCATTAACGTGAGGACCAAACATGTGGTACCAGAAACTGAGACAAACAGGTGCGGCATGGGGAACCGGTGGACTTGTGAAAATCCTGGCGGTGTCATTGGGTTGGCGTGGCCAGGAAGTCTCAATATAGATATAATAACCTTGACCTGTAACGTTCACAACATTGATCAGTCAAGTTGTTTTACAGTATTAACAGGAACTAATTTTGCGCATTTTTAAAATGTCATATCTTGAACTTAAATGACAGTAAAGTCACCATTTTCAAGGGCAAGTACCCTGACCTAGCATTTCAAGAGATAAGACCACTGTCCATTGTGGTGAAAGAAGGCTGCACAAAATACAATCCCCGACCAGGCCAGGGATCGAACCAGGGACCTCCTAGTTGGCAGTCAAAAATCTTACCAACTGCACTAACCTCGCACACATCTGCCTTGATAAGTAGTAATTTTCCAAGTTCTAGAGCTAACATATACATAAAAACAATTACCGACCTGTTCCGAGGGTGTGGTCCTGTCCAGGCCCTGTGCCAATTGATGCTGTTGAGCCCTGGTGACGAGTCCAGTTAAAATGATCAGCTGAGTCCTGCTTCCACTTACAAAAACCGACTTCAAAGTTGCAATCGTAGCCTTTATTTCCTGCAAGAAAAGTACCAAAAAACATGGTCAACATAAGTTTATGCTCTTGACTGCCTATCAAAATAAGCAATGTTCAACATAATTATCCTTAGAAACGAACCTTTTTATAATTCCTAAGAGGTTTTTTAGTTCGAAAACAAACCTTTGTCTCTTCTCCTCTGCATTAAATTGCTGAATCATAAAGAACAAAGATGAACCACTTTACTTCGTCGCTGCACGTAATACACTACTTAGATCAACATGAAAATCACACCAAACAGACTAATCAAGTCAAGATTGTCTCTGTTTTTTTTTTCGAATGAATACTTATTATTGACTTTGCATCATATGATAACCACTTTGCAATGGTTGTGTTGTGGCTGCGGCTGCAGCTGCAGCTGCTGCTGATGGTGGTGGTAGTGGTGATGATAATGATAATGATAACAGTAATGATGATGATGATGATGATGAACATAACAGTGATGCTATGATCATGACTATGAAGGTTGTGGTGATGAAAATGGTGATGATGATGATCATGATCATGAAATGGTGGTGGTGGTGTTTGTGACAAAGATGATATAAACAAAATCTGAATGCAGGGCTACTACAACAACATTCTTGTGCAGGTTTAACGGCAATATTTCGAGATGATAGCATTAATGATGACAATGGTGACAGTAATAAAGGGTGACATCGACTACCACAAGAATAATAAAAGACTGATCTTTGTTACAAGATGAAAAGGAAGCAGTCAGTCTCTATTCCTTACCAACGGTTGGGCCAACAGTTGCTGTGGGGGTGGGAGTAGGTGGAGCTGTGGATGGAGTTGGTGGTCTAGCATTGGCTGGCTGGAATGTGCACGAACTGATGCCCACTGTAAATGATATGTCATCAATGGCAATGTCTCCCGTAAAGCTAGAACCCCGGATGCCTTCAAACACAATCTGAAACAAAACAAAAATTATCCTTGAAGTTATACATGTCAGAGAACTGGTTAAACATCGTTTGAAGCACACGTGATACTTCACCTACAACAACCTATTAACAGATATTGTAGTGGTTTTAGACATCGTAAATTGACCCGAAAGCACAGTTCGCTACAGTAGTAATAAAACGCAAGGCTATAATTTCCCGAATTTTCATCCTTTGTTGCCCAATGCTCATAATAATGGTCTCTGTTATAAATACTAAAGCCTGGTTTCCATATGATAGTTTAGGATCATTAGCAATCGCTAGCTGTGGATTGCTGCATCTTTGCTATGATCGTGAACGATCATATGGAAACCAGATGCCAATTTTAGAAATACCGCCAGCGATCCTCAACGATCTTGAAAGACTGAATCGTTGAAGATCGCTGGAATAGAACTCGGTTCTATTCCAGCGATTGCCAACGATCCAAAACGATCATATGGAAACTAGGCTTAAGAAACACATAAGCTAAATTCCACTTACGTTTATGTAATCATAAACTAATATTATTCAAAACTGAAAGTAAATATACAAAGACACATTCTGTCTTCACGCATGGTATATTTTGTCTATAATTGTGTCCTCTGTTACGAAGTTAATGAATTCTTGTGAATCGCAGAAATTAATCAACATCTGCAGTGTCCTTTTCAATTCTTTCCTTTAGTTTCCTGTCCTTGGTTCTAAAGAAATTTCTGTAGATCCCATGTAGACCAATAATTCACTTTCCTATATCGAAGAAACAAGGTTTGCCTCTACCAGTAGTAACAACGTGCCCCTTGAGTAGGGCTGGGCCGTATACATACTTACCAACTTGTTGGAAAATGACAACCCAACTCACAAACTACATACGACAAGGGTATTAACATACCAGGTTTGCGGTGCTTGCTTTTATTCGTCCAACGTGAAAATTTAATTGTGTAATTTTATGGTTGAAAATATATTTTTGCTTTAGAAACTGTAGTTTTTATATTTTTCCAGACGCCATTTCAAGACGGAAGTTCAGCCAGTGTTTGTCTCTTGCAACCTTGCATGCATAGTCGTAATTCCGCCATACAGACTCACCCTGTACCCAATGGAGCTTGTGTGTGGTATCTGGCCAAGGTACCATTGGTTCCTCTGGTTTCCAGTCAGGGTCCATAGTAGTGTCCTGGAGGAGTTTGAACTGCCAGTCTGTATGTACACGTTGAGTGTACCAATACTGGAGCCATACATATGGTACCAGAACTTCACACACTTGCCAGTACTTCCAGTGGCATCCATACGCTGGCTGTTGAGAAGGGCATTGTCTCCAGTTTTTCTTGGCGACGATGTCTCGATGAACATGTACTGACCTAAAAGTTGAAAGAAACCCCCAAATATTTTTGATTAACGCCCACAACAATTTATTAACAGTAATATTAATATCAATAACAACAACAGCAACAGAAACAACAAAAAATAAGGAAGAATGCTACATATTTATACTTATAACTATTATTATAATTACAAAAATCATATTGTAGATTATAGCTAAATAATTACTTACAAATACAAAGTTGTAAAGGATTAAAAGAAATACATGTAGAGCGATTGATAATAGTGTCTAAATAAATTATGTTATGCTTGTTTGGAAAAAGTTCTAATCTTATTCTTCAAACATCCTTTGGATGTAGTGCCTGATAGCAAGTTCAACAGTTTTGGTGCAGCTATTGAGAAGGTTCTCTCGCCATAAGATACTAGCCTTGACAATGGAACGACTAGCAATTATTTTATTTCTTTTATGTATATTTGCAGATTATTGTTTCTACCAATACTGTTTCAATAACTTTTAAATGCTTAGATGTTTTAAAAGCGTATGTGTAAAAAGGATTACTATTGTTTTCCTGAGTATTGGTGATATTGTTATAGTTAGCATATGCGCCAGTATGGCAGCCAATACCTTTCAAGTCTTACGTATAGTGTATATGTCTTACTTAACTAACGTCAACAACTTATCAGGGAACATGTGTGTTTTTTAAAAACATATATTTTTGTTTATATGCTATAAACTATTTTTATTGTCTGAATTCCTTTTCAAAAATTGTAAACTTCACTCGATCCAGTCCCACAGCTACGTTAAAAAATTTATTCTATTTGATTTAATAACATTAATAAACTATCATCAATTATCATCAATTATGGTGCAAAACTAGCTGAAAACAATCTGATCAATCCTGAAAACCTCAAAGCTTTCCCCTCACCCAGTACAAAGGGAAAATATCAGAATAAGGGGGGGAGGGGGGAGGGGGAGCTGTTCGAGACAGGGTGTTTGTTTGAAGCAGGGAGCTTTTTTTGAGTTCTGACAGTAGTCAACAATATGTCTGAGATAAGATGCACCATATTTTGAAAGAAACTCTTAGTTTTGAATAATCACATCATGATATCACGTGCACGATGAAGTGTATGATTTGTGAAGATTCCTTGACTAGAAATTACATGAACCTGAAGCTTTTGTTTGTGGCTTGTCAGGCGGTACCAGTGTTGACCCATGCTGGAAGTCAAACCGACTGGTAAGTACTTGTGTAGTGGTACTAATAAGAGTAAAAATAAGGTTTTTGTCAATCTATGTATTTGAACTGTACAGAAGGCAACAATCGTTTCTTGAAAATAAATACTAAAACCAACTGATCATTAGTAGGATTCCTAAAATGTGTGCAGTTCTTCAATTAGTTTTGGCTCATTGAATCCTAGACCACTGGATATCATTTTAGGTGGAGCTACACTGTAGCCACATATAGTGAGCACATTTACTGAATAAAAACTTAAACATAAACTCTAACAGTTAAGAACTCCAACAAATCTCGTTAGATGACAAAGGCAGACACAACGGAAAGTGTGCAAATCTTAGCAAAAAAACAAACAACAAGTGTATGCAAACAAAAACAAAAACAAACAATGTGCGTGCAACAAAAACAATAGATGTGCAAATCAAAGTCAAAACAAGTAAAAACGAAAACTGAAATTACATAACAAGTGCAGCTTAAAAAGAATACACTAAAACTGGTTGAGGAACTTAGAGGCCATTCTTAAAGAATTCATTCCTAGAAGGAACAAAGCAAATTCATAATTACAATAAAACAAAGCTAATTCATACACTAGTTAGCATTAAAATCAAGGATACATTTACCCGAATGACTGTTTAACAATTATTCCCCAAAGTGGAGGTGACTAGTTAACAATTATTCTACGAGACCGCACTGAATATTAGCTGATAAATAACAGATGAGTGCGGAGCGCGAATCTGTTATA
>JAOBYH010141097.1:0-10875 GCA_025403525.1 Umimayanthus kanabou
ATTAAACTGTGGTATTTACGAGGAAACAAGGAAACGGAATGCATTACAAGGGTCTACATATCGGCGGTTATATCCGGGGAAGCTTATATCCGAGGGGCATATAACCGACATGTTATTTGATGGGCTTATATATGGGGGGGGGGGGGGTCATTACCAGTTGGCTTCAAAGTGGAATTTTACGGTAGACAGACAAATAGATATGGGCCCACACGAAGATAGAAAATAAATCTCTGAACCAGGTGGGATTCGAACCCACGGCCTTCGGAACAGATCACCGTTGCTTTACCAACTGAGCTACACGACTGCTCCAGTTGAAAAATTGTGTTTTTGTGGATATGAGGCACAGCTTCAGCCTGAAAGCATCTTAAATTTGGGAAATATAAGCCCCAGTGTTCGTATGAAGAAAAAACATTTAATTGGGGATTTGTTCACTTGCCTTCCGTCATCAAGCGTTGAACGGAGCGTGTCTCCATTGTATCAAACAGTACAGTGTTAGAAAGATGTTAGCTGACTAACTCTTGAGTACTATATAGACCAACTAGTTTAGTATTCAAGTCAGTTTTCATCAAACTCATGATATCTTAATTGATATCTTAATTGATAAAATTGTGGTTTGTACTTTGCTGAAGAAGAACAGAACGATCGGCCAGGGACACTCCGTAACACGCGCGCGGTGCGCGCTAAAAAGGTTTTTCAATACCGATTTCTATAAATTAATTTGTTATAGTTTTACTCAAACTATACTTCTTCCGGTAGCTTATTAACTGAAATCGATCGCAGCTGTTTGTTCCTGTCATGTCAGACGCCAAATGCCAACGAGGCAACGTCGTATTGACGCAAATTGCGGCGCGCAAGACTTCCGCCTGGCCTTCGTCTGTCTGTATTGCCGAATGCCGGCATTATATTCAATTATTTATGCAAAGTTTCCTTTCTTTGATCGACAACTTGTTTTTTGTTTTAAAAAACTTTATCATTTCAGTAGTCCATCAAAATGTCTGGTTTTCAGGAAAGATAAAAGTATCGAATTCCCGTGATACTTTTTTGACCGTAGAGAAAGTATACGAACAGGTGCAACAGAAGGCCAGGGCCGGTTTGGGAACCATGCCAACGCAGTTTGTACACGGTATAAGACTATAACAGATCATCGTGAACAAAATTTTGTGATACTCCACGTCCAACTTTAAGTGTTGGAGTCGTCATGGGTAGTCCCCATATCTTGAAAGCGGACGAGTGGTTGCGGCATTACTGGGACGAGGTTGAAAAGTCTGAAAAGCTTTTGCCACCATTTCAAGGGTTCCTCACACATCAACCCCAGCCTGATGTTCAGTTCAGACTTCTTTCCTCAAAAACTGTTCATTCTTCCTGGTGAAAAGATTGCGATTTTTCGGCAAAGAGAAAAAAAGCGTTCGAAAAGTTATTATCAGTTTAACTACACTAATTCCTGATGAAAACTAACTGTTGTGGTTTTGATACTTGACCATACTCAATATTAAACGTTCAGTTACAGTCTATTTCACACATTAAATCTGATTCCACTCTTTATTTCCTTCCTCGCAATGGATGTGATCAAAACCACGCTTCGTATTAATTGTTGAATTCCTTTTCAGTTCATCCATTGTATTGTGAAAGCAAATATTAGGCTAGCGGGAAGATATTGAAAGTATCTATATCGCCCACACTGATGCTTTGAGGTCAATTTTGGCCGAAGTCAAAGAGACTTGCATTGTAAACAATCGTGGTGTTTTACATATAATAGCTTTCGTATTTTTAGCATATTTCAATATATGGGAATGTGCGAATGACACAAAAAAATCACCTGGCAATCATAAATAATTTTCTTTCTGTTGTGTGTTTTAATATTTTGTCTTTTGTCTTAGTGGACGTGCGCCAGGATTAACCACATCCGCTCTTGCAAGAATATGACTAACAAAATTTGCATAACTTAGTTAAGATGAGATTTTGAAAGAACCGTTATGTAGGACAGTAAAATACCTTGGGTCATTACACAATTCCAAGAAAGTTATATTGAGCAATTTTAAAAGTTCCCACCAGAATAAAAACGAAAAAAATTGTGACGCGTTTGTCATGTCGACCATGTTTTGATCAACTCCCGGAAGTGTATGAGACCGGAAGCTGGAAAAACCACCCAAGTATTATGCTTTTATTTCTGAGTAGTCATATATCATGTGTGTAAAATACGGGAACCGCCTGCAATGGAATTTTCTAAACCACCCCACACACTTAGCGTCGAGAATTTGCAGAAGCAGAAAATATCTTGCACTTGACCGAGATGACAATGCGAGCATTTTAAGACACGTTTACTCGCGCAATTTACAACTAACTAAAGAATTCGAAAACTTTACGAGAGAAACCACCAAACGGGTAATATCCAAGTATATCGACCCATATTGCGGTATGTTAACTGAGTGCGCGCGCATGAGTTCCAACTCCATCAGTGGTCCTCCTTCCCCGCTATGGGTTTCTACAGCACAGGCTGATGATGTACAAAAAAATATGAATTTAGCTGAAGCCCCAGTACGCTATCGCAGAGGCAAGAAGGTTAGTTTTTTTCTCTGCATTTTTGTGGGGATCTGGAGACACAAACTCACGTAGTTAATTTGATTGCAGTGGAAGCGGCGGTGGGCAGTTCTGCGACGAGCAAACCCGGCTGCTGGTGAGTACAAAGTGACGAACTGTGTTTGGTTTGTTTATGTCAGTCCCGTGATTGTGAATGAGGGAGTTAGGGAAAGGAGTAAAGCATCAGAGGATAGCGTGTTTTCTATGGTTCTGTTCGTGATCTGTAACTTATCTACACGAAGAATAGGAGTTATCTAAAACTCGTGTTGATGCTTCAGTGTCGAGATATTGCAAGTGTTGTATTATCGTCACTAAGTCGAGGTTAGAACACAGCACGGGAATCTGCTCTATTTTGTTTCTTTGTTGTGGTAATCAAATGACTTCTAAGACGTATCCAGTTGTGCTGACGACTTAGGAGTTTTAAAAGGCTCATTTCGTTTGTCGCGCATATGTCAAAGTTTCTATCAAGTTTGCGTACGTACCCAAGCAAGCTCGTTTGTGACTGGTTGTTGTAAAACTTTCAATTACCCCAAGGGAACTTGCACCAATATTCGCTTCAAGAGAAAGTGTGAGCATCTGCTGAATCACTAGAAAATTATTGTAGTTTTACTACCTGAAGTTAACGAGCTTCACACTTTAATCAGTTGTTTTGCTTTTGTAAATGCGATTTTGGCTTTTAGATTTCGTGAGCGCGTCCGTTCGATCGACAGGATGTCTGGTTTTGTCGAATGATATCCAAAGATAAATTTCCAAATATCATGTTTCATTTTGCTAAATTTATACCTGACGCCAGTATATCGGCACATTTTTCGATTTTCTTTGCGTTTCTTTTGATCTAGTTGATTTCTTAAACATCAAGTTGTGCTATTATTTTGTTCTGTAAGTTTCAGCACTTTTTTTCCCTTACACACTCGATCAACTGACGTAAACATTTTCGGAAGCTTCGATTTTCCGCATTGAGGCAAAGATACAAAAGCGAATCGTTTGCCCGTAGTGTCGAATATCACGTTTCCAAAATATAAAAAAAGCCCAAAGCAAATAGTAGCTTGCACAAATTATTGTCAAGGTTTACTCAAGGCTCGATCGTTGTCTTCTGGTCGTAGCTTGTCATGTCTTGACCAAGTGGAACTGTTATAAATACTGAAATAGCTATGTCAGTATGTGTATACAGTTTGTCACTGTTAGCTTTGCATTCTAATTTTGTCATATTCAACTGCTTATCACTTTATAGTGGTTGGGAATTTAATAGGCACTCGATCTCGAATCATTAACAAAGTACACTCAGGAATACCACTGTGAAGCAACTCGAAATAATTTTTCATAATGCAATTGTGAATTAATGTAAAATTTGCGCTCGCACTGGCGCAACTGAGCAAATTTTGCAGGAAAGGCTAATTTTGAGGATGCTGAGATATGGAAAATGAATTGTTTTGATTTTTAACCGTATTTACAAGTATAATGAAGTGAAAGAAATAGAAAAAACTTTTCGAACATTATGTTTTGGTTTTCATACACGTTTCTGTGTTGCTTCTGCATAATGAGGATATTGTCTTGTTGAAATTATATTGTAATTTTGAATGTCAGGAAATTGTTGAAGGAAAATATGATTTGTTGCCATACCATTCTGACGGTTTCTGAGATGAGATAAGGTCATTAAAACAGACTTCAACTGATGAATATTATCCAGACTGAGGAAGAAAGTAGGCAAAAACAAAAGATAAATATTAAATAAATGCATAAATAAAATTAACACCATCATCAAAAATGTTTAATTTATTAAATGAAATGGAGCAATTGCAGAATACCCCCCCCCCCCCCGCTATTGTTCTGGAATCTACTGCACACATCTTTCTATAGAACGAGGAATGCGCAGTAATAAGCTAACTTAAATTAACTCAAGTGGGATGGGGGGGGGGGTAGTCTGCAATCTAGCCAATAAAATTATTTTTTGGGTTATTCTGTATAATATAGAAACTGATTATGGACTGATTTATTTTATTGTAAATTTATTTAGATCTGTTCTTCAAGCTAGTGTGCATTCCAAAATTGATTTTCAATATTCTTGTTCCAAGTGCAGTTGCAAATAGCAAATGTAGCAGTTGTTGATCATGTTTGGGAAGGTCTGATATATTCTTGGTTTCATGGTGTTGATTCATCTGTTTCCACTCCAAAAATAACCTTTGCTGAAAAGTTTAAAGAAAACTTTCGTACATTTAAGACTGTTTTTGTTCACTTCTAAAGTTATAAGTGATTGAGTATTTCTTTGTTTTTTTAATAACTATTTCACCAGAACACATTTTTGGTGTTTTGTTATAGAATTAAACCTTCAAAATAAAACCTAGACTAGTACTCATACTAGATATCACGCTTGCTAAATAAGAGATATCCTTGAGCTTTAGTTTTCAGTTTTCAGTAATGGATCATCACCCTGTTAAATGTTTGACAGCCCATTGTAATGGCGTTTTGTTATGATAAGATATTATTTGGTCCAGGAAATTTAGAAAAATAAAAAGAGTCCTAATTAGGAAAAGAAGATTTAAAACAAAAGTTGTTATTCTTGGAATTGTGTTTTCTGATACTTTTGGCAATTCAAAACAATGGGAGGTTAATGGACTAAAATTCGGATTTGAAAATTTTACAACTGAAAGACACTCATGCAACTCATTATCCTGATAACCTAGGTTCCTTTTTAAGAAGCAAAGCACTTCTGCCAATATATGTTTTTCATCAATAATTTATTTTGACAGGTGGTATTATATAAATAATTAATTTGTACAGTGTCATTAATGCTTTGTTGGAGGGTGAGAATAGTCATCTGGTTTCAAATATTACAATTTTTTACCACAAACATAATTTATCATTACAAAGAAAATATTGAATTTCAGTGATCATGTTGCATTTTTCCTGTCAATATTACATTTTCCCTTCTCAACTTTAAATGTTAAATGCTCACTTACAATTTTAAATTTGTGAATCAAATAATTAAAGTAGTAACTAAAGCAGCTGTGTTTTTCCTTTTATGGTAATATCATGAACATTTGCAGGTGAAAATTAAACTAAAAAGAAATCACAAATTTCTGTTTTAGTTTGTTGATTTCTGAAGTTACAAGCATAATAAGTAGAGCATACATTGCTGAAAACCCTTTCATTAAAAAACATGTCTGTGAATGCAGAAAAAGCTGAAGGTTCTAAATTCAAATGTTTGTCAGAACGTTGTGCAGTCATGTCTTACGTCACAGTCTCTGCTTACTAAATACTTGGCTGTATATATTGTGCTTGTGTATAATTTACATGTAAATTGTTTATAAAATTTTCATTGTTTCATAATTATTGTTATGACTACAACTGCAAGTTGACCAGAATGTTTTCAGTTGAAGAGCTTGGTGCAAAAACAGCCTAAGTGACAATTTTGGACCACCCTTCACAAAATCTCAAAATTATCTACTTTCCTGCAATGCTACAATATATGGCCCAAGCAATCATTAAATTATGTAGCCAACACATTGTTCTTGTAATCCGAATGGAATTTCCACCCAAACATTACAAAGTGAGTTTACTTTTGACAAGAAAAGAAAAGTCTCCAAAATGCCAAGAAATTCCTGTAATCTCTGCTGGGGGTAAAAACACTTCCCCTCTTGTCCCTTGTAAATGTGACTTGCAGCAATAGATTACCTAGACAGGAAAAGGTGTTCCGGAAGCTTTTTTCACACCAAGATGGCAGATTTTGTTTTACTGGTAACTCTCAGGTCAGCCACCTTTTCAGACTAGCTACTCCGTCTCTCCAGGGCTCCGTCTCTACAACAACCAAAACCAAAACCAACAAACAGAAATGCTCAAGAAAGGTGTTAACTCAACAACCGAAACAAGAAAATGGGTGTCTGCCACCTTAGTTTGATCACTAAAACCCTGGATAAGCTGTGGCTAGTCCATTCTTTCAAAAGGGACCACCCCCCACCCTCCCCCACCCCCCTTCCCCAGTTATTTTCATGGCAAGTTTCCCAAGTTACCAGAAAACCTATTTATTTATTTATTTATTTATTTATTGAGCTTCCGCTGTATAAAAAGCAATGCATATGAGAGGTTTATACAGTGAAGCCAGACTTATTTGCAATGTACCATTAGCCTAGAATACAGTACCGACTTCGGGATTCATACCACTTCCCGATCACTTCGGGACTCGGGATCGGGTCGGGACAACAATGGCGTCCCGATGGGTGATTATCACCTTCTATCGGGTTGTCCCAAAACTCTTTCGGGATTTATGCAGAAAAGTAAGTGGATTGTCCATACAATAATTCACACTGTTGCGCCTTGAATTATTTAATTTGAAGTCACGGTGAATGACTGAATGAGTTGTCTGGAACGATTTCAATTGTTGGTCAATGCGTTTATCAAGTTTTGGATGGGAGCAAGTTGCTTGTCTAACTGTTCCGTGTTTAAAAAGGGAAATGTTTTCAGTTTAGCATTTTAGAATATTATCAACTTTTGAAATACAAACCTTGAGGAGCACTCGACATTATTTTGATTCCAGTGCGTGACCAGAGTCGTCTACGAACAGCGTCAATCCTTGTTATGTCACTTGAATGTTGTTGATGATAAAATTTATAGAAATCCATCGTGTTCATACATGCCGCATTTTCATAATTTCAGTATTTTCTTCAAATATTCAAGTCAGTTAAAGAGCAATGCGTGTATTTACATACATTGACTAAGTTAAAGCTGTTGTGGAACATTTTCAAGGAAATTGATGTGCAGCACTTTTTTGTGAAATGTCAGAACCGACGTGACCCCGATAATTGGTTAGTGATTGACCGCACTGACCTTGCTGTGGCAATGAACATACCGGATTATTGATGTCTCAGAAATCGTGTTGTCTTGGTTGTTGTGTGAGAAAGCCTCTGTAAACGATCGAAGCCAAATAAAACAAAAAAATACCTCTTCGCTAGGAAATGCCAACAGGTTTACAGTTCATAATTGTGTAATCGGAATGTTCCTAGATTTATATTTATATAGATCCATCGCGTTTAATAGTATGTGCTGTATTTTCAAGTATTCGGTGTATTCTTCAGTTATTCAAATCAGGTATTTGCTTGTGGAAGCAATTTTGAAATGAAGCGCTGAAAAAAAATTACCCGGCCTGAAAAACTTTTTGTTTGCCCAAAACATCGGAAATAGTTTTAAGCTGACAAACATTCTAAAATTTGCTTTCACACAGCAATTATTTGCGATTCACGGCTAAACTAAAACTTTACTCATAATTTGAACCAGGGAATCACATAATCAACCATGGTGGTGTGGGTCAATAATTTTGATTCATTATGTACTTTGTTGCTTGAACCGGTTTCTCTCAATTCTTTTCGCTTTACATGTAATTGTGTTTTGCAAGACTCTTCTCATGCGCTTTTGATTTGCATGTTTACATTCGCATGCAAATTTCTACCGACTGAGTTACATGGAATCTGATTGGTTCAAATGTGACCTGTAGGCAAGTCGAAATTGTGCAATTTGCATAATCGTCTTCTCTGTGAAAGTATATTTCATTCGCTGCATGCTACATTGGAGTTTTGCAATCATCAAGAAGGGCTGATCGCTGCCTGTTTTGCTGTCAGGAGAAACAAAACTTTAACTTCTCGTCGAAGCGATGCCTTCACACATAGGCCAAATAAAAAAAAAAGTTGGTTCGCATCCCCACCCGACCATTGAAAATGCCTCCGACCATGATATATTTTTATTTTTATAAAAAAAATTATTAATTTTGCATACATTTCTTGTAAAATGATCCCAAGATTTTTATAAGATTCCACTAACAATGTTTGCTTTGCCGTTTAGCATGATTTTGGACTTGATTAGTAGTTGAATAAAATTGAAAGTTTTTCTGATAGATTATCAGTGTAGCAGCTCATTGTTTCCATTGACAAAACGGATTGTGGGAAGAGGCATTTGCTGTACGCGCAAAAGAAGTTCAAGGCCACCGAACGCGAAGAGGTAGAGGCAGCACTTGAGAACCTCTTGTACAGCTGCATTAGTGTTCTCAGTGACATTGAGATGTTGGGCGGGAGCAGCCTTTTGAAAATCCACGTGCGTGCCAACTTGACCTGCAACTTGCAGATCGAGTTTGCATTCTATTCTGCTGGATACAAATGTATTTGTATCCATTGTGAGGCGGAGGACAGTGTTCTGAAGAAAGAGGGCTTCTACCCCCGATGCAATGTTTGTGATGCAAAGCAGTAACTAGTGGATCAAAAGATGGGGCAAGAAGCTGGGGCAAGAAGGCACAGCAATGGATGAAATTTGAGTGGATTTGCTCCATTTTAGTTTATGCCAAACACTCTTATTACTCAAATGTGACAGGCAGTCTGCTCCGACGAAGGGCTAACGCTCGAAACGTCAGCTACACACCATATCCCACAGGCAAAAAACATACTATACCAACCTTTGTTGATCAAACCCGTATTCAGCTTACTCGCCAACGCAGAAAAAAACAGTTTTTTTCAAAACTAGTCTTCCACTCTTATTACTCTTCTGACGTTTGCCAGCTTTGTGCATTTGTTTCGGTTTTTAGTGTTCTTTAGATGGAGAACTTTTTAATATAGGATAGATGTGTGCGTTATTGGCTCATCCAGTTGAATACAAGTTGCTATGTTGACTGTTGTCTTTCTTTTGTATCTACTTGAAGTAGTGGAAAACATTTTATGAACAAATTGGTTCATTATTTAATCAAGTTGGATATAAATATTGTGGGAGTGACTTATAGTTTAATACTCTTGTTCAATCACACGCTTTTTTCCTGAAAAGGAAATAATAAATCCGGAGCTATGAAACTGTTGATACTGCAGCAAGAGAATGTATTTTTCATATCAACTGATGAATAAACTTCCTTTGAAATGGAATAAATGCTGGGAAATAGTAATTTGATTGATGTTAGTGCATGTGAAATAAAACAGTGGGCAATAACTCACCCCGTCTCGTTTATTTTGCACAAATAAAAAAATAAATAAATAAAAATTTTAAAAAAAACGCCTGCCTGACCATCAAAATCTGAAAAAAAAGGATGCCAACCAACTTATGTTTTTTTGGCCTAATAAAGTTCTTCTGTTTTTTAGTTCCGTATTCTTCCGACCAACTTGTGTACATTTGTCAATTGATTGTAAATACGAGTCAAGTGTTGTTGATGTGCGACCAAACCGAACTCAGATTGGAAACTTTGTTCCCGTTGTAATTTATATTATGTGCAATGTTATTTTACTGTCGCTGATATACTTCACTACAATTTGATTCTTTCCAATATTATTACGGAATTTGATTGTTTTAACTTCTACATTTAATAAAACCTCTTGAATTTTGCCAAAACTCCGGAAAACTGTTTTGTTGAAACGCGTCAATGTTGTGGGCTTAGAAGTCGATAACCTAATGCAGTAAAACATGCTGTAACTTTATGATGTGGTTGCACCAAATCTTGAACAAGGGCAGTTATGATGATTGTTTGCCCTCAACACTACCAAGCACCCCTGGCAAGTACTCGAAAAAACTTCCTTCCGAGCTTGTTGCTTTTGAGTTGATTTCGAGTTACAATCAAAAATACTGTTGTAAATTATCCAAACAGTATTTCTAAAGCAAGAAGAAAGATGTACAACTCTTTGTTTTTGCAATCTCATTAAATCCATTGGTGTATGATCCCTAGGGTTTCGGGATCTTCCTTTGTTTAGGTGTCATCCCGAATCCCAACCCGATCCCAAGTCCCGATGTCCCGAAGCGATCGGGAAGTGGTATGAATCCCGGAGTCGGTACTGTAGCTGTGAAATCCCAGTATTTTAAAAAGTCACCAAAAATCATCACTCAGGCCATTTTTGCACTGAGCTCTTCAATTTTTTACAATATAAGTAATGCAAGCCAATGATTTTTGTCACGATAATTTGAATATAAATTGACAATTGTCAAAACGAGAGGGTTTGGTCCTGGTAGTTTTAGTCCTGCCCACAAGTTAGTTGAAATTCAAAAAAGGTGTCTGTAAGAGTTTTCCATCAGTAAATTTAGTCAATATGCAATACATTTTTAGCCTCAGCCAGAGTATCAGTATGTAAATTCTCCTTACATCATCACAAAATAAGGTGTTTGTTGTGAGAATAAAGCAAATGATCATACACAACAATTTATCTAAGATAAACAAAATTTTCACTCAGCCTGTTCACAAGAAACTCTACAGAGACAGCTTAGGCCAAACAAAAAAATATGTGTGTTTCCAGTTACCGACCGTCCCTAAGTTTAGGTCACCGACCCTGATTTTTTTATTGTCGTTTT
>JAOBYH010141208.1:0-10874 GCA_025403525.1 Umimayanthus kanabou
ACAATTGACAGACGAACTTGGGTTAGCTGATCAGTCTAAGTCTGATGGCCTGAACACTGCGCTATTGAGGCACCCACGTACTCCAAGTTGATATCACTCAGAGTCTCGCATATACCAAGTACGGGCACAGGCCAAACGCGACGCGAAAAATAAAAAGAACGGAGCACGAGTAAAAAGAGTGTGCAATCACGTTTCTGTGCTTAGCGTGACATCATATCCTACCGCAAACTGACACCGAATGGATATTTTTGGTATATCTACAACGTTACATCTATTACTAATTTTGCATACAACCTGATATTGTGATGTACGTTAATAAACGAAAACTAGAGAGTATCGCAGATTTTAATTTGTGTTTACGTATACCAGGGTTCGTCCGAAAATTACAAGGCAAAATTTAAGGACTTTTTAAAGACTTTTCATGGTATAAGAAACGATTTTTAGGGACCTGTGGTTATGCTATGAATGACTTAAAACATTTGAGGATATGTACGTTGTTTATTTTTAATTAGAAAAATATGTTCTTTCCGAACAAAGTTACAAGAGGCTACACGTAGCCTAACTCGGGCCTTAAGAATACCGTAAGCTTTGTATCAGTATTTACCTGTTCTTGGCTTTTCTTTGCATCTTTCTTTGGCTCCGTCATAGCAACTTCTTTTCTCAGTGCAAAATTCTGCATGAGTACGTAAATGGCCAAATTTTACAAACATTTTACTTGAATCATTTGTTATTTTATAACTAAACAATACTAGTAAATTCCAATAGAAGCTGAATTTTTTGGATTGGTAAATGTTAAGTTCTATAAACATTTTGGGATGGGAATGAAAAATTCTAAGAGAACTAGGCCATATGATGGAGTGGAGGTAAGACGAAAAAGGTAGAAACAACATTGTCAATGATGTGTAATGGGCAAATAACATAACAATATATATAGTTTACAGTATCAATGTCAAAGACCAGCCAAGACGGAGAAGAAACCCAGTGGACCTGCAAGACCACCCGCAGCTAGAAGAACTGAACATTATTAACAAATAATAATAATGTAAATGCCTGAACCTATCTAAACCGGTTTATGCTATACCGCGTGGCCCCTCGCTGTGCGCCGGCCTCAAGGGGTGTATGAATAATATATGCTGGCAGTAAAATCTTGAATTTTGATAATTTCACTAAGTAAACCATGATCGATCTTTCTCTCTGTGAGCCGGGTGAAAGAACTTTAGTTTCCCCTAGCCATTTTCAGTATGTTGTTACAATTTTCGGGTTTGGATACTTTTCCAGGGATCGACCCTGGTCCCCGGACATTTGCCCTGGGGCATTATAAATATACCCCCGAGGCCCGCACACAGGAAAACTGGTCCCAAACCGGTTTGGTCGGCCCACGCTACAAATACGCGTACGTTGTAATGTGTAATTGAGCTTTGAGTCCTCTCAACGCACACCGGAGCAAATAAACGAAACCTTGGTTGGAAAGCTATCGTGGTTGTACCTGCCTTCGCTGGACAAATCGAATAAACCGGCTTAGATAGAACAAATTCAATCAATTACCGTAGCCTGTGGCTTAAAAATAGAACAAGTTTCCGACACACAAAAAGATAATAGGAAAATATTAGAGTCAACAACCAGAACAAGAAAGGAACCAGATTATATTTTTAGCAAACAAGGGACCCCATATTTAAATGAAAATGGAATATTAAAAGAGGATATTACACGTGAGGCTGCAACAATGGAATTTCCACATATTGAGACTGATATATTTTTGAACGCGTATAATGAGCAGCCCGAGAACAAAGAGACTAGTAGTATATACGAGGCTGCCCGAAATCACATTGAATATATAGAAAATGAAACTTTATTGCGCAAGGATATTAAGCAGCCCGAAGAATTTAAAAATGATACTAGTACATATGAGGCTGCCCCCATGGAATTAAAATGTGTTGAACAAGATGTTTTATTGCGCAAGAGTGTTGAGCAGCCTAACAGATACAAAATAATGCTACACGAGAGGCGGCCCCTATTAAAATTGAATATATGGAGAAAGAAATTATATTGCGCACAAGTAACGAGCAGCCCGATGATACAATAGTTTACACAAGTGACAATGACTCAGAAACTAACTTGTTCAAACAAAACAATTTACAAGCAAAAGAAGACAATGTCCCCATAAAAGAAAAAAAGAAAACTAAGCTACCAAAAATGATAAATAAAATTTGTTCTCGAGTCTCATCTTGCTTCAAGAAATGTAAACGTTCATTTTGCAAAACAAAGATACATCCCATGCCAGAAAATCACAATTCAATAGCGCAAAACGATGCTATTTTCCCACCCACTCGGATAACAACACCGATCTTATTTTTCAAAGCAAATGAGCTTGGTGAGCCGACGTGTCTACAGGACTCCCCAAATTCTAAAGGTGAGTTGCACAAGCCTATAGACAGCAACCCTCGAATTTTATCTGTTACCACTGACATACATGTTACAACAGAACCAAACGAACCTGCGGAGGTATGTGAAATAAAATAAAAACATACGGAACTATCGCCACAGCAGAGTAAATCAGAACTAATCTACCCTAAACAAAAGACTCATACAAGAACACAATTAGATACACCCTTGGGGGTAAGCACTCAACTTTATATTATCGCATCATCATCACCACATAACGAGTCAAAACTAAATCACTCCTCCTATAATATCCACATACCATGGCAACCAAGTGAAAACCTTACAACAGATAACAACATTCCTCCCACCTTCGTTTCCGCTAGTCCTCTCCCTTCCATGGAACCGTCTGACCCTCCCTCCCATAAGTACTCCCCCGATGCAGGAGATCATAACTCTGTAAGTGCAGAAACAAAGTTAACCAACCACCCTTTCTCATACCCTGGAGAAAATAGAAACAAAAAGGGAAGCGAACCACAGTTATCCAACCTCATGGAAGACGAAGTAGAAAATAGACCCTTAATTAATGGCATACAGTTTGACTCTAATAGCCCCAACCTGTCCATCCAGGGACACATCCATGGAAAACCTTTTCGCTTTTTAGTTGACACGGGTGCTAGTATCACAGCAATCAAAACTGGTATCCTGTCTCAGGTGCCGGAACTAACAAAACACCCACCCCGACCAGCCCCTTTCCAGACAATCAAATCGGTAAGTGGCCAACCACTTATGGTGCGGGGACACCTGCTTATTCCACTGGAAATCGATAACTTAATTTGCGACTTCCCTGTTTTAGTAACAGACGAATTAGCATTCGAAGTTGTCATAGGCTGTGATTTCTTGGAACATTTCAACTCTCGAATCGATTTAGGAAAGAAATTACTCGAGATCCCACCTACTCGAGGGATAGGTAAGACGCCCTCTGGTCACTCAGATCCAACACTCGGAGACGAAAAGATAAGTATCTGTGCTGATTAGACTTTCATCTTACCGCCCGAATCAGAAACCGTCGTACAAGGAACCTTTGGCACACCCACCCTTGAAGGTAAGGTGGGATTAGTTGAAACCCGCCCTGAGCTGGTACAACGCTATAAGATTATCGGTGCAGCAGAATTGGTCAAAGTGTCTGACTTAGGAACGGTGCCCATCCGCCTGCTCAATCTCGCTAACCAACCAGTAACAATTCTCCAAACAACCTCATTAGGCTCTTTCGCTGAGACAGAACCTCAAATAGCAACCTTTGAGCTACAGCAAGCCGATCTCGAGGCAGAAGGGGAGCGCGATCTCCCAACAGCCTTGGACGTTGACCCTCCAGGGCCACTTGACATCGGCAGTAAACACCTTTCTGCTCAACAACACTCAAAATTGACAAACTTATTACGTCAGTACGACGATGTATTCGCTTATACACCTGAGCAGTTGGGTCGAACCTCAGTTGTGCAACATACTATCGACACTGAGGGGCACGCTCCCATACGTTTGCGTTCTTACAAAACCTCTCCACTAAGTAAAACAGAAATTGACAAGCAAGTTCAGGAAATGTTAGACAACAAGATAATCTCATCATCCGTCTCCCCATGGGTGGCACCAGTTGTGCTTGCAAAAAAGAAGGATGGTACCATGCACTTCGGCATCGATTATAGGAAATTAAATAGCATAACGAAAAAAGACAGCCAGCCGCTCCCACGCATAACGGAAGCCTTGGATGTGCTAGGGGGAGCAAAATACTTCTCAACACTAGATCTCCGTTCTGGTTACTGGCAGATTGAAATGTCACCGGAATCAAAGGAACGGACGGCATTCATTACCCACAATGGGCTCTTTGAATTCAACGTCCTTCCTTTCGGATTGTGCAATTATCCTGGCACATTCCAGAGGCTAATGACTCACATCTTAAGAGGCCTAAAATGGTCCACATGCCTGGTTTACATTGATGTAATCATCTTTTTGCGCTCTTTTGAGGAACATCTGGAACATATCGAACAGGTGTTCAAACGCTTCCGCGACGCGAACATACGCCTAAAACCCAGTAAGTGTCACTTTGTTAAGTCTGAGGTAGAATACCTTGGGCATTTTGTCTCAGCTGATGTACTACGCCCCAACCCAGGTAAGGTAAAAGCTGTAAAAGAGTTCCCGATACCTAAAACAACCACTCAGGTACACAGTTTTCTGGGACTGGCAACTTACTACCATCGCTTCATACAAAATTTCGCAAAGATTGCAACTCCTTTGAATCGTCTGACTAGTAAGAACGTAAAGTTTCACTGGGACGATGATTGCCAAAATGCCTTTGAAACTCTGAAAGGGCACTCATTTGTGCCCCTATCCTTGCATACCCCGATTTTGAGAAAACAGCTCATTTGTACACCGACGCATCGCAGGACGCTATTGGACTGACTCTTGGTCAGATAATTGATGGAAAAGAAGTAGTTATTGCATACGCAGGTCGGGACTTAAACAAAGCTGAGAGAAACTATAGTATGACCGAGCGGGAGGCTTTAGCAATAATTGATGGGATTAAAAGGTTCCAACCCTATTTACATGGAAAGAAATTTAAAATCCACACAGACCATAGCGCACTCTGCTGGCTTCAGACAATCCAGGATCCAAGGGGAAAATTAGCCTGATGGTCCCTTCTAATCCAGCAATTTGATTTTGAAATTGTCCACAGGGCCGGAAAATCCCATGGGAACGCCAATGCTTTATCACTGCGCCCCTATGGCACCACCTCAATAAATGCACTAATGGGTACGGGGTTCCAAACTGAGGAAATAAAGGAATACCAGAGACGTGACCCAACCCTAACGCCATTGATAGATTACCTTGAAGCGGAAACCCTCCCCCAGGACTCCACGCAAGCGCGCCGTATCCTCCTCACAGAGGATTTATTTACCCTTGACGAGGATGGGATACTATTCCACATAAATATTGCAGATAAGAGAAGGGAAGACGAGTATCCACCTCGCTTAGTAATCCCCCAAGGGTTAAAATTTGACGTTTTGTGCCATGCACATGACGACCTAATGGGTGGCCATTTCGGGTTTGCAAAAACTTACCAAAAACTTAAAACTAAATTCTACTGGAAAGGGATGTACAAAGACGTTGAACATTGGGTCACCACTTGCATGGATTGCGCCACTCGTAAAACACCAAGAAATAGACATAAAGCGCCCCATCTCCCTTTACCCGTAGCTGGGCCGTTTGATAGGTTGGCGGTCGATTGCCTTGGGCCTTTCCCAACATCCCATCGGGGAAATCGCCACATTGTGGTATTTAGCGACTAACTGACAAAGTGGCCCAAAGCATTCACAGTTCCGAACACTGAAGCAAAAACAATTGCCAGATTACTTGTGGACGAGATAATAGCACGACACGGTGCACCTCGAATTTTACTTTCTGATCGCAGACGAAATTTCCTGTCTGCTCTTATCGCGGAAATATGTCACATTTTTCACATCCGTAAACACAACACTACAGCATATCACCCGCAGACCGATGGTTTGGTTGAACGATTTAATTCCACGTTGTGTCAAACCCTTTAAATGTAGGTTAGCCGAAATCACCGGGATTGGGATGTTTTTATTCCTATGGCCCTTATGACTTATCGTACCTCCAATTTCGAATCAACAGGGACTCGCCTTTTTATCTAACCTACGGTCGTGATCCTCGGCTTGCGATGGACCTCAGTCTAGTACCCCAAAAAGAACTAGCGACCTCTATTCTTGAACACCGCCGCCGCATCGTTCGAAATGCAGAGAGGGCTAGACAGATTGCCTCTGAAAACAATCAACGTGCTCAACAGAAAATGAAGCAATATTACGATAAAAATGCGGTCGACCCACCGTTCACTGAGGGGGAACGCGTATGGGTGTACACACCAAAACACAAACAAGGTCTCTCAAAGAAACTTCGGCACAATTGGCATGGACCGTACCGTGTTATCCAAAAATGTAGCCCTGTACACTATAAATTAAGGACTATTGACAATAAACAAGTTACCACAATGGTCCACGCTAACAGAATGAAACGTTTCTTTGACCCTGACGACCGTCCCATCAATCCTCCGGACAATGACATTTGGGGGGAAACTTTTCTTGAGGAGGGGGACCTGCCTTTAGATAGCATAGAAGAAGGGCAACAGCCAATCCCTTCTGAACCTCAGGAACCCTACCCACTCCAAGACGAAGCATCCACGCTTACAGAAAGCCAACCTGCCATAGACAACCAGACTGTTTACGCAGCTGAGAAAATTCTGGATAAGCGAACGAAACGAGGGAATGTTCAATATTTAGTACGTTGGGTTGGTTATGATGATTCCGAGGCCACTTGGGAACCTAAAGAAAATCGCTTAGACCCTAGGTACTAGAACAATTCCATAACACAAGACATTAACACCTAATACGTTGTCCCCATCTCTTTTGTTTTACAGATAAAAATGCTATCTGGAAGGTCAGTACTTAAGCCAGGTTATGTTCTGGGTATCTGTATCATCCTAATTTTTGCATCAACCTTTGCTTCCGATGACATTGACGTAACAGGACAAAAAGTTACATTTTATCCGACATCGTTAATGGTGAGCCATAACGTACAACCCCTGCTGTTTTCAAAGACACAAAGTTAATGAACGTGGTTATAAAATTACGAGCAGTTACCCCAGGACACCCTCCTTCATTGAACAACACATGCAACAATCCACAAAAACAATTTTTCGACAACATACTGCAATCGATGCAAAACACCCAAAACGCAATTCATCGCCTTCTTTCTTTACCAGGGTTCTCGAACCTTATCGAATGCGACTCATTTCTGAGACGGCTATTTACTTATACCACGGGGTTACCAAGTCAAATGGCATGCCCTAGAACCTACCAACCCACAATAACTGCATGTAAAGCGTGGGCTTTGACACATTGTACTTATATCTCAATTCACGAACGAATGTTCTTGCAGACACACGATCGGCGCCGCCGAAGTAATTGGCTTTGTCATGCAGGTTTATTCGGAATTTTTTGCAAAATTTACGAATCAACAGGACGGCAATGTGAACCAAATCACGTGGAAAACCTAAAATATACTTTAAAGGATATTACGACCGCTATAGGAACTTCCCAGTCCTTAATCGAGACGTTGAATGGGAAAATTGTGTACATAATAAAAACGTCCGACTCGCTAACAGCTAAGGTAAATCACATTTCGAAAGATCTTAGATATATCCAACAAACATTCACGGATTGGGAGAAAACGTTGCAGTCCTTTTCCGAAAAAAACAAATGCCATTATGCCTCTATATTAGAATTCTTGTCCAAACAAACAAACATGGTAAATCGCTCATTTGCAGCATTGTTACGTTTAACGGAAATTCAAGATGTTTTGCACCAGCCTTCCCTTTTAACACGAAAAACATTATTTGGTTTCTCGGAACTACCACGTTTTCGGCAACTGACATATCCACGCGTTTGGTTACTGACAATTCTATGTTATATACGCTCAAAGCTTTGAATGATGGGTTCTCCACCCTCATAAACCCAATGGTGGATGTGGAACACCACGGCAAACATATACAGGCAAGCATCCTCCTTACTATTCCCGAAATCCCAAACCTAAATTCCCTGTGCACTATCGAATACCTCTAACCCTAAAAGTTAATATTTCATCTGCATGCTACACGGGACCCATTACCCACAACGATTTCGCACAAATTACCTGTCCAAATAGTCGACAATTGATCACAGCCCAAGCACTGGAAAAATGTTATAAAGACTCCACCACTTTTGTATGCCCCCAAAATTTATTGAATTTGGCACAGAACGTAACCTGACTTGGTTTCCCCTTCAACGCTGACCATCCTCTCACTTTCCCACGAAACCACGTCCAAGCCAAGGATTGCACTAACCTCCACCCCTTAGTACATTTGGGAGGATGACGTTACCTGTCTACCACCACTACCCCAATACAGCTAAGCACGGGAACAATCGAGACAACCCCTTTCACGGTATACACCATGCCCTGAAATGTCTCTTTTGATGGGATTGTAACTGGTTTAGGCAAATGTGTCAAACGTATGGAACTGATAATACCTCTCTTCACTGAGACTTCATTTCAGTACGTCCCCTGGAATGGAGCCGTTGCAGATGACACCCTACTCCAGTTGCACCACCACACCTTAGAAATACCACCTCCCTTACACCTTAACAAGTCAGTTCTCGACGAACTCGACTCCACATATCGCACTCCCGATGGCACGCTAACTGACCAGATAGCCACAGCAAATAAAGATATTGATGATCTGAACGAAACAAGCACCACTACCCATGGGCGGATCCAGAAATTTTTGAAAGAGGAGGCCCAGAAGCTATAATTTATAAAATTCTAGAAAGAGGGGGCCCAAAATCCCTTAAAATGGCTTTCGAATGCTCATTTCATTCGTTTTCTTATAAATCTTTTGCAAATACTCCATCAAAAGGGGGAGCCCGGGCCCCCTGGGCCCCTCCCCTAAATCCGCCACTGCTACCGTGACCCACGCCATCGCTTGCACTGCCCTTGCACTATCAACCATAAACTTTATACTAACGACCCTGGTTCTCTTTTTCCGACTATACTCGAACCAACACGCCGTCCAGATCCCAGAAAGGTCCCTGCGGGTGCTGTTCCCCTCCGCTCTTCCGCTGCGAATTTGTAGCGTGTTTTTCAGAATGTTTCTCGAAACCACCATGGCCTACTGCTCCACCTGCAGGACAAAACACACAAACACTATCTGCCTCAACACCCCATTCCAAGGAACATCCCTGGAACTATTTCTATGTGTCATGATTGGCAAACCATTGGATTGGGACAGGCACGATATCCTCGAATTCATACAAGCATGCCCCTATACTGGCAAACGAGGACTTCGTGCAGCACCACATCTTTCTGAAATTTCGCACCCGCCACACACTTCCAAGTTCCAAACACAACCTGCACCACATCACATACACCCTGTACACCTCGGGCTACCAGACAACCGCGAGGACCCTCTGTGACGTCACCGCAATGACCAACCCGTTCACTTTTATCGCCCACCGTGATCTCGTCGCCAGCAGGACGCACATCCAGTTTGTACTTCAAAAATGGAAAAACTAGGAGGATTTCATTACGAAGGCACAGAAACCAGAAAAACCCAACACGTACAATGATCCTCCAACGCCCCTAACATCGCAGAACCTAACTACCTACCCCAAGAAATTCTACGAGCTCGTGGACCAGTGCGCCGAAGACGACTTCTTGAACTATGACATATCGCTGAACAACTCGTACGTTAAGCACCTAACCAATCATTACTCTCTTTTACATCGTTTTCTCAGGTTGAAGCTAGACTAACAAAGCTTACATCACCTGCCCAAACACGGAACTACACCAATTACCAAAAACAAGAACGGGAACCCAACGGAATAAAAGAAAGAACCGACCAAAACGAACTTCAACAAACTTTAAAATTAGAAAGAACTCTAAAAATTATAACACTTGAAACATTACGACCGAAACCCGCAAGAAACTGTAAGTATGCGTTACACGCCCTCTATTCAAACAAAAAATTACACTAAAAGCTTTTTCCGGGAAGATTTATACTTCATCAGCAAAACTATTACTGACCATGTCGACAGCGAAATCACGTCCACCTACCAATGCGAAAAATGTAAACTAACCCACGAACGGGAAATAATATGTCTGCCGAAAGAAATAATGTCAACAGCAGCGGACGCGCTCCTTGATATCGTTATTATGATACCTCATAATTTCTGTTGGAAACATCACGACATGGCCAATGTAATAGATTTGTGCAGTTTCTTGCGAATACTCGGAATCGTGGTTGTGCCATCACTTGAAAGAAGCACAAAACTTCAACCACCTCCTTGCCACTGGATCGATTTTAAACACACTACAATCCTTAACTAACGAAAAATACTTTGAAGGAGCAACGCTACTGGCATTATGTTTACACGCCTTTACAGGTTTTAGTTTACAAACTGCTCAAACAAACGAGCATATACACTCGTTACAACAAGCGGGGAACCAGTAACTTAAATTTTCACCGTTTCCATCTTATTCGATTATAATAGCGTTAAAGAAACCAAAACACCAACAACAAAGAAAAAGCACAAAAGGAGAGAAAAAAACACACATAAAAAACGTTTATTTATATTCACAAGTAATTTAACTTCAATTTTTTCGCACTTATTTGCGTATTTGTTGTGAACAGGGGGAGCGACACCGCTTAACGCCCCAATATTTAACCTAACGCTTCATCTGATTTATTCTACACTATTTACCAGTTTACAAATATTTATTCTAAGTTATGATAAGATAAGATAAGATAAGATAAGATAACTTTATTATACACTCTTAGCTGAACAGCTAGTTTACAGGTGTATTAAGAAAGAATTAAGAAAAGAAAATAT
>JAOBYH010141319.1:0-10872 GCA_025403525.1 Umimayanthus kanabou
ATTTTCTTAAGTTGGTGTGGGTAAATCATGGTTCTGTTGAATGAATTGACAGGGCTCCTGCGGATCATAAAAAGTTTTTTTACTTTGCCCTTGGTAAAATTACGGCCTTGAAAAGTACATGTGTTAAATTCACGAGAATTTCTGCTCGAGGTCTTAAAAAGTATTGAGTTTTGCCCTGTGATCACATTTTGAAGCTCACTTTTAAGCAGTAAGCTCCATATTTATTAGTTTTGTGTACTGAGTTAACTTTTCGTTTTTGTGGCTTTAAGCTGCGGGAATCCTGATTGGGTACAACTTGTTGCTTCAGTGTTTTGATGTACACGGTAGTTGCCATGTGGGGTCACAAGCTGTACAGTAACATAAAAATAGATATTTTAGTTTCAACTGAGAAAAGGCAGAATCTTACTTTGTTTCGACTCTAATTTTGCTATAATTGAAAGAAAAAATTATACTGCAATGTTTTGTGAGCATCGAAATATGGTTTGTTTACGTAAATTTTGTTTTTGCGCTTCCTCAATCCCACAACGCAATGTAATCCGTATTTTAGAAGTGTATCCTACCGCAGATATGTTTCAGACTAAGTAAGCAAAAAACTGGAAAAAACGCTACCACATGTCCAAGTTCCAAGAATGTAGAATGAAGAATTCTATAGAGTCAGTTTGAAAATGTAGAAAAACTTGAAGTCATAGTGGAACAAGAAAATTGTCTTTGTACATATTAAATAATCTTGCAAAGTGTCCACTACAGTGCAATTTGATCATGTGTCTTCCGTGTACAGAGATCATCCCAAGGTCAATCCTGAAGACGTCGTTTGAAGGGATCCACTACCTGCTGTGTGCACTCGGAGATGGGACGCTGTTCTATTTCACCATGGATCAGACCACAGGTATACCACAACCCATGTTACAAACCTTGATAAGTTTATTCTCAATGTCTTTTCCTTGTCGTTTACATGTATTTTAGTGTTTTTTGGTATCATTTTGACAACAGTAACAAGATTTTTCAGAAATTGTCGTTATCGAAAAGTTGAAGCAAATCTTTTTGAAATTAAAGAAAACATCCATATACAAGCTCAAATAAGAAACTTTTGAAGGATAGAATGGAAAAATAAGAAAGTTGAACAAATTTAAGTCACGTATTTATGTATAAATGTAAAATGATGTCATTCATTAACGTCAAAACATATCCTTAATTGAACTACAGGTACTGGAAGTTTGTTTCGTTTTGATTGCGTTAAAACTTTAGACTTTGGTAAAAACCTTAGGGGGTGGTGGGGGGGGGGGTCAAGTTGAGGCCCCTTCCCTATTGTCCACTCAAGGGTTAATCATTATTATTAAATATTGCATTCTAGCGTTCTGAGTCCGGTTGTTCGAAAGTGGATTGGTTCTAACCAAGGGTTACATTTTTAACCCGCGAATGGGTTTACTTTCTTAAAGATTGATTGGGGCTTATCATTTCTGGCTTACGTAATTGGAGATCCTTGGAGTGTACTACGATTAGAAAGACCGGGTGTGTTTGTAGATAAAGAAATCTCAGTTGAAAGTTTCTCCTAACCATTGGTTAACTCACTTTGGAGCAAGCGAGAAGCTAAATTTCGAGGTATTTGAGCGATCAGAATTTAATAAAATTTAATAAAACAATTATTCCATGAACACGCGTTGGATATGTGGCAAATACGAGAGTCTACGACTGTGAATCCAGTTTCGAACATTATCCGTTTGTTCCAGGTGCCTTGACAGAGCGCAAAAAGGTCACACTCGGTACACAGCCAACTATCCTCCGTACATTCAAGTCCTTGGCCACTGTGAATGTCTTTGCTTGCTCGGACAGACCAACAGTTATTTATTCAAGCAACCATAAACTGGTTTTCTCTAATGTCAACTTAAAGGTACAGCAACAAGTTCTAGTCTGTTTTTTAAATTATTGTCACCAGTAGTCATTCAGAGGCGAAGGGCCACATAGTTCAAGAACTGTAATAGATTCGTTATATTATTATTACTATTAGTGTTATTATTTTTATTTTTGTTGTTGTTATTGTTATCATTATTGTAACTATTATTATTTTTGTTATTATATATCATTGCAAGTTGGTGTGGATGCAAGATGTGAAAAGTTAAAAATGTAAAACCGAGAACCCACTGGCAATTTTGTGTGCACTTGTGTGTATATTGTATTTTTTGGGGGATGGGGTTTCAAATTAACTCTTCCTCTGCGTTTTTATTTTCGATCTCAAATTATTGCTGTTTCGTCTATCGCCAAAGGATTTTTCATAAAGGCCCTGTTACACTGCGCAATTTTCTGCGCAATTTTCTCAGCAACTTGTCTCGCAATGCCATTGCGAGACAAGTTGCCAGAGAATTGCACAGTGTAACATGGGTTGTCTCGCAATTGTTTTTGTTGGGCGAAGCGTTGCACGAAGTAGAACTCAGCTCTACTTTTCGCAACAGATTGCAGCAACTGACAACACCATTGCACAGTGTATCACCCCTACAGCAACTTTTCTTGCATTTTACGGCAGTTTTAACAAGGGCGCATGCGCACTCTTCTCGTTTTTCGTTCCGGGGACCTTTGGGTACGAGAACAAAGCGAGAAAAGTGCGCAGTGTAACAGGGCCTTAACACCCAACCTCGGCAACTTGCAACGCTACATTTTCAAGCATTGCGAGACAAGTTGCTGAGAAAATTGCGCATTGTAGCAGGGCCTTAAATGTTCTTTTATTGTGAACGCATCCCTTGACAGAAATTAAATGACATCATCACTGATGACGTCATTATGGTAAGTCACGAAAGATCTTAAGTTTTAAGCTTTTAAAATTTTTCGTTTTGCGATTGTTAACTTGCGATTTGTTGTCTCTTAGAACTGTTTAATTCATAGTTGTACCCTTTGAAACAATGTTTTCTAACTATTCAAAAATCGAAGATTGCGGTGAGAACACAAGATGCAGAGCCACTGATGTGTTGTATTTATACCGCAGGAAGTGAACTACATGTGCCCCCTGAATTCGCAAGGCTACCCAGACAGGTAGTTAACTATCTACTGTGCTTCCCCTATTCAGCCCTCTGGAGGCTTGTTTTCTTTATTATAGCTTTTCGACTTGGTGCAAGATGAGACCGGGTATTAATTTAATAGTCTCGCGAAACATTTGGTATGTTTTGAAGTGAAAGGGTTAGGGAGATGATTACCATACTGTACCATCCGTCCGTGTAAAGCGACGTTAACCCATTGGTCTTGTCTCTTGAAATGATATCCAGGGGGTCTTAAAAGAACCAACAATTTCTCAAAAAGAGTAGGGTAGCGGTCGCGGTGTTTGGAGCTGTGGTCCGATGTCATGTATGGACTGTATAGTGGCTGTCAGAGGCGCCACCAGATGCTTTCAGTTCGATTTCGTGACCTGCGCTGCTTCTGTACTTTGAAGCGGTAGCTAGCTAGACAGCTTTACTTTCCTTTTTTTTATATTGCTCTTGTTTCAAGGCTCTTAAAGTGTTATGAATTGGCCTTGAAAATTCCGTAACAAATCCTTAGATTTGAAAATAAGTGTGCTGTACAAACTCTGCCCCTCTGTACCCTACTCATTTCTTTCCTGTTGACTGCAGTCTTGGGCTGGCCAATGAGGGCGCACTTACAATTGGTACAATTGACGAGATACAGAAGTTACACATCAGGACAGTTCCTCTTGGAGAGTCGCCCAGGTATTATGTTAGTTCCACTGTAGTTGAAAATGTAAACTGGTTGTGAAGCTCAATAAACTTCAAAGGGAATGAACAAAGCTGCTTTGTTTTATGTTGAACAAACCATGACCGTGCACATTGTTTTGTTTTACGTGTGAACCCAAATGTTTTTACTGGTTAGTTGTTCATTTGCATTTCAATACCTTTTATATTTTGTGCACGGTCTAGGCCAATGAACAAAAGAAAAACATAAAAAAGAAACTGGCCGAGTTTCATAACCAGTTTGCTCTATTAACTTTGATCCCACACAAGACCTAGGTTCTCAGGTTCATAATGTTTTCGAGTGTTTAAAACAGTGTTTTTTTGGAATTGGTGTTTTTGAGAACTAACTTGTTACATAGAGAGTGCAAGGCTCGTACTGGGGAATAATGGTACGAGAGCCATACAAAAGTAGTAGTAAGTATTGATTAAGACAAAACACGATTTGCTAAAATAAATAACCAACTATTTCTAAGCTAACACAACTGTTATAGTTTAGACAGTGTGTAATGGGACTACTCAAAATACAGCTTTGGAACAGGTATATTGAAAAATGACCGACAGACAATATTCCTCAGTACGATCCCCAGCAAATGAGTTTAGAAGGCAGGTTATTATTTGTAGATTGTTTGTAAAGCCTTCAATTTCCCCCTGGTTTCAATTGGTCGTTTCTGCTTCAGCTGCCTTTTTGCCTTCCTTTAATACCAGTTTCGTCAGGGTATGATAAAACTTGTACAGAGTGTGTTTCGTCCTCACTGACAAGCTTCTGTTGTAGAAAACGTTATCTTACAGTACCTTTATTGTCTAAAGCATTCAAGTTTGTTTTGTATCACGTAGTTAAAATTTACTGAGAGGGAGACAAATATCCAAATGGACCATTTCCATGGCAACGGTCCATACCGTAAAATCCTGACCAGCAAATAGCACTTCAGAGCACTCGAATATTATATATCAAAACAGGGTTCATACAGTCATGAAAAGTCATGAAAAATCATGGAATTTGAAAATGCATTTTCCAGTCCTGGAAAATTCATGGATTTTAGGAAAAATGGCCGAGGTCATGGAAAAGTCATGGAAAATTTCGTGCTGTTTAAAAATTGGAAACATTCTTCTTGTCATCGAGCAAAATTGAGCCCTCAAAAGGCTGGGTTCTTAGCATTTCTTAGTCATGGAAAGTTTAATTGGTCATGGAAAGGTCATTGAGTTTTGTTTTCCAATTTCTGTGTGAACCCTGTCAGAAGGTATCTTTTTAAAGTAGGTGGGGAAAAAGGTTATTGGTTGTTTAAGAACTGTCTTGTGTTTAAACTCTCATTAAATAAAATTGTTTATATCATTGTCATTATCTTTAACGTTAGCGTTGTTGTTGTTGTTATTGTTGTTGTTGTTGTTATTATTATTATTATCAGCATCATCGTTACTATGCATTATTAAAATATTGTTTCCAACACCTATTTTTTTATATTTTCAGGCGAATTGCTTACCAGGAGAGCACACAAACCTTTGGAATCATTTCAGTTCGCACAGAAGTGCAGGACCCCAGTACAGGAAACACGGTCCCTCTTCACCCTAGTGCCAGCACGATGGCACACAATATTTCTACCTCTAACACCCCTAGTACTGCTGCTGGCTCCTCAAGTGGAAGCCGCTCAGTTGCTGATGGAATCACTTTTGGTGATGAGGTGGAAGTCAGTAGTTTGTTGGTTGTTGATCAACACACATTTGAGGGTAAGTAAAGCCAGCTGATCATAGAAGTTACTCAACTACAAAGGGAGGGGGTAATATTAAAGGGGCCATATCATAATACTTTGTTAGGATTAGGAAATGGAAGTCAGTTTGTTGGTTGTTGATCAACACACATTTGAAGGTGAGTAATACCAGCAGATCATAAAGTTGTGGGGACTCAACTACAAAAGGAGGGGGTAATGTTAGAGACTGTATCATAGTACTTCTTTAGTATTATGAAGGGGAAGTCATAGTTTGTTGATCAGCACACATTTGAAGGTGAGTAAAGTTAGCTGATCGTAGAAGTTGTGGGGACTCAACTACAAAAGGATGGGATAATGTTATAAACGGCGTATCATAGTATTTTGTTGGTATTATGAAATGGAAGTCAGTTGTTGGTTGTTGACCAGCACACATTTGAAGGTGAGTAACGACAGCTGATCGTAGAAGTTGTGGGCACTCGACTACAAAAGGAGAGGATTATGTTATTAGATAAAGAGGCCATATCACAGTGCTTTGTTAATTTTATGAAGTGGAAGTCAGCAGCTTGGTGGTTGTTGATCAGCACACATTTGAAGGTGACTAATGTTAAAGAGGCCATACCGTAGTACTGACATTACTTTGTTAATAAGAAATAATATATTCTACATGAAATTTCGTTTCATAGTTTGTGTAAGACGTTTATGAAACCATAGACAATTATTAGGTAAGGCTCCTTTTAATGAGACAAAACTTTAATTTAGTTTAGTTTAGTTAAGCATACATCCATGAAGCAGCTAAAACGCGATATTTAGAATACCAATTATGATCTTGTTTTATCCGTTGCATTTCTTAAAAAGCTTCACCAACAATTAAATGTCACTTGTTATAGCCAGCTTGTTCAGCTGCCTTGCAACAGGCAACATGTGGCAAACGGTGAACTTTGATGAGCTGATTGCTACTTTTTGCATTAAGTCTTAATATATTTGCGAAAAAGTGTGTGTGTGTGTGTGTGTCGGGGGGAGTTAGAACCATCTCCCTATCCTTTCAGTCCCCACACCCCAGCTCTCTGACATCCCCTGATCAATAATAATAATAATAAAAAAATGAAAAAAGTTCCTCCTTGGGGAGGAATAGACGTTTTACTGAACCACGTAATTTTCCATAATTTTTTTTATGTATTTACAGTGACGCATGCCCACCAGTTACAAGACAGTGAGTGTGCCACCAGTCTGATATCGTGTACACTGGCCAATGACAGCAGCGTCTACTACTGTGTGGGGACTGCCTTCGTGTTTCCCGAGGAACCTGAACCGCAATCAGGCAGAATGATATTATTTCAGTTATCAGAGGGTAAGAAGCCAGCTACAAAAGTTGCATTTTGTACTCGAGGTGAAAGACTCAAACCAAAGGTTTCACGAAAACATCAGTTCAGTCTCGCTAACTGTGAAGCCTTGCTTATACTAGCGACGGAATAAAGTAACAGAAGGCTAAAAACGGTGGAAGCAGAAGTGGAATCCAGGTTTGCAAGCAATGGCCTCGTTTAGATGTTGCTTTTGCTGGACGTGAGGGTCTGGGAATGCGCACTGTGATAGGCTCAAACCTTTTCCTTCCGACATGTCACTCGAGAAAACGACAGCCAAGCTCACAAACTCACAATAAATAAGAAAATATACAAAAGATAAGGTTTTAGCGCAGCAGGTTTGCCTTTCTCGTTTTCCTTGTCCACTGTGAAAGGCCAATCGCGCATTATTTTGGACGAAAAATGTTTTACACCTCATGCTTTTGCTGTAAAAAATTGGATTTCGAGACGCCATCTTGGAAATGTTTCTTATCACCTCTTACGCATGCGTATTTGTTTCGACATGTCTTCTCTTCCATCATTTTAGCTTAGCTGAGACAAAAGTGACAGAAGTTCAAAAGGAACAAAACTGCAGGCAGGAGAAAAAGGAAACCTTCTGTCTCCACTTCTGTTAAATACCCGTCTGTGCTTCCGTCTCCATTTCTTGACTTCCACTGAAATGAAACGCACCCTCTGTCTTTGCTTCCATCTCCGAAACAACATCCGTCGCTAGTGTAAGAATACTAAGCACAGTCTTTACACAGACAAACTTGTGAAGACTTGTCGTTTTCTTATAAAAAACAAAATAATCGTAACTAGGTACAACAAACTGACTGTCTACAAAAAAGAGAAATCAAAAACTAACCTTTTTGGCCCATCTCAATTTTGACTGCTAATATACATCAAAACAATAAAATATGATAGTAATTACATCTCAGTGCAGTGGGAAGAGTTGAAGGGAACTTACCAAGCACACAAGCTAGTCTAACCAGATTAAGAGAAAACATTAGAAAAATAATAACAGATACATAATAATAGTTTCAACAATGGAATATATGAAAAAGTTCAACATCAAAACTTAACTAAACTGTCAGGTCCTGGTGGCATGAGTGCTTTCGGAGTCAAATATCTTACTTTTATAAAACTGATTACAAAGCTTCTTAAAGGAAGAAACACTGTACATAGTTGTTCGTGACAGTTACCTTTCGAAGTCACTCAAATTTCTGTTTTCTTGAGTTTTAAAGGTAAAAAATAAATCATTATTGGTGTTGCAATAGTTTTGTTCAATTACCTTTTCATCCTTGATTAGGCAAGTTAGTTCAAGTGGCCGAAAAGGCCGTGAAGGGGGCAGTTTACTCGCTGGTAGAGTTCAACGGCAAACTGTTGGCGGGCATCAATAGCACGGTAGGTGATATATTGGTGACGCAGTTTTCCCTTTCGTAAACGGTCGATTCCATTTGTAACAATCAATGCCATTCCGAACAACAGTCTGTTGTCGTTTTCATGAAGAAGAAAAGTCTTGATCGCGGAAATACAACTAATACTAACCCTGACCTTAACCCTAATCCTAATCCAAACCAAAATTAACTCTAAAAGAAGAAACTAATAGAAAAAAGAAAACAAAAGCTAAATAAAAAAGAGAATTACCGTGTTTCGAACCCGTGACCGCTAACATTCTAGTCCTACACACTACCACCACGCCAACAACTCGATTCAATGCCGTTCACATTCATTTTACTGTGTATATATTACAAAAGGCATCGACTGTTGTTACAAATGGCATCGACTGTTATAAATGGCATCCACCGTTTACGAAAGGGAAATTAGCATTGGCGACCTTTAGATTTAACTCTTAGCTTTTCGATGTTGACTACGAGGTCTTGAGCAATTCTCGTAGTAAACAGGAGGACAGCCACAAGATTTGACTCGATAACGATTTTGCGAACGTCTGTCAAGCCTTTGGTAGTACAAAAAAGTCGCACTAGTAGTCGAACTCGTAAAGCTTACAAGGCAGCTTTCAAGACACGTTTTTAAATCAACTTTCATACATACATAATTAATTGTAATTTCGATATCATAAGCATTGCATGCAAGTTTATTTGGAATCATTGCACTGTATTAGTTAGTATTTAGGTAAACATCCTTGTAAGGCACTATATATGTGTAATGTTATTATTATTATTATTGTAATTAGTAGCAATGGTAATAGGTCTGAGTGGAGTCCGATTCCGTCTGTAATCATTACGAGTGATAAACAAAATTGGATGAGCGCGGAGACAGAATTGGACGACACGAAGTCCTATTACAAGTTTATTATAAAAATTACAATTTCCGAAAATGAAAGAAAAAATAAACAAAGCTGTTGTATCTTGTTTAAAAATTTGTTGTTGTTGAAATAAAATATTTTCCATTCTGTTTTGGCCACAGTTTGTCAGTTGGTTGATGCTATTCATAGTAACTATATTCCTGTTCCTGATTGGTCAGAACGCCAGGAACTCGGGTTGTGATTGGTTTATTCAACTGTCCAATAACAGCATTTTGATATCGGACACTCTCCGATGAATGATTTTGCTGTCAGATTAAGGAAAAATAGAGTGTTGAATGAGCCAATCAGGTTTGAGGAAATTGTAATTTTAGAATAATTATTGTTATCCTTATTTTTCAATGTTTGACTGGTGGGCATGCAGTGGGTTCACACGTGATAGGACATGAAGTCTCGTCAACGTTGGTCATTTGGACGTTTATTTATTTGTGTTGTTGTTTTATACTGTTTGTGTGGGGATAATATAAAAATGTATTTGTTTATACAAATTATTTTTACAATATCAAAAACAAATACGATACATATATCTGATACACACACTGATTTCTTCGTTTCTATGGCAACCAGGTGAGCATATTTGAGTGGACGGCGGACAGAGAGCTGCGAGTGGAGTGCAGCTATTTCAACAACATCCTGGCCTTGTATCTCAAGTCCAAAGGAGACTTCATTCTGGTGCGTGAGTCGGCCATTATACAGCAGTTAAAATACAGACTGACTTGTTCACTGTGCACTTGTAATCGCTTTGTATGTAAACCAGAATAATTCAGTTTTTAACTGCAACTGGCGGATGAAGATGATTTCCGTAAATGATCTTATAAACGCCAGGGGCGTGTGTTAAGTTTTCATACTTGAAGGGGCCGTTTATTAGATAAGAGGCATCTATTAGAGAGAGGCGTTTATTTTTGAATACGTTAGCTTCACGCTTCTTAAACGACGCATTCCATTTTTTTTACATTGGTGTAAGGACGTGAAGGAGAGATACTGTCATCCATCTACTATAGATGAAGAAAACAGCTTGCGATATTTAAAGTATTTCGCGCTTGTTTTATCCCTGTTGTTTTCGGGAAGGCGTTTAATGTGTTATTTATGGGACAGTTTTTTTTCCGTTGCCGAGTATTATCCTATAAACACCTCGAGTAGGGGACGGTTATTAGATATGGGGCGTGTAATAAAGAGAGGCATTTATCACAAAATGCTGATTTGACCAGGGCATCTTTTAGATACGAGGCATTTATTAGAGAGTGGGCGTCTATTTGACCATTTATGGTATATTAAACTATCTGATTGCTAAAATTTATACTTTCCGATGCATAAATTTCTAATATTCCAACGTTTGTGACACTGGTTGAGGATAACCCTTTTTTAAATAGTTGTAGATTCCATTTGTTTAGACATATTATACCCCCTCCATTAATTGTTGTTTACTGTTGTATTGTTGCCACAACCCTGAGTTTTGTCAATGTTTTTATATCTTTAAAATATGTTTTGAAACTATGATCAACTCTTTTTTACAACATCGTGTTAACAAGGGAGCAATAAAGTAACTATACATGCAGAAGCAGTTCTTTTGTGTCTTTTGGTGAGAAGGATTAGTATATGTAATAGGACTACATGCTGTCCAATTTGTAAATAATTGGATGAAAAAAATTCCGAGGGCAGCCAAATTGGACGAGGCCGCAGGCCGAGTCCTATTTTGCTATCAGAGGAATTTTTTCATCCAACTATTTACAAATTGGACAAGCATGTAGTCCTCTTACTTATTAATTATACAGTTCAGATCAGTCTTCAAATTATTTTGC
>JAOBYH010141430.1:0-10871 GCA_025403525.1 Umimayanthus kanabou
AGGGCCTGCTGTAATTGGGGAAACCTGTAGCAGTGTCCCTCTCCCATCAGGGAAAAAGCTAAATAAATAAATAAATATTTAATCTCGAATTCGCCTGCAAACTTGCTCACTCGTGGGAAAACATCACTCGGTTGATATCGAGGCAAATCGTCCCTCTGCTCAGCTATGTCCAAACCCAACCTTGCGATAGGCTAGTAGCATTTTCTACTGCTCGTTTAGTTGTTTTCTCAGTTCTGAGAAAAGCTAAGAGACTGTTTCGTTAATGAAACCACCCTTTGGATTTTCTTGGTTTAAGATTATTTTTTGTTTGGAAGTCTTGTTAATAACCACCATCCCGACAATAACACCTTGTTCTTGCGGTCCGCCGCTCCATACGTGGTCGAGTTGTCAAGATCCCGCGGTAAGCGAAGATGTACAACAGTTTCTATCTTCTATGTAAAACGTCAATGAATTTGGGTAACCGGGAAGCAGCTGGATCCAAGTCCTAGAATTCGACAATCCAACCCATTATATTAGATTCATTAACCCACCGGCACTTCCTTTGCACCAAGAATTAAGGCCTTGAATTCCAGGCTTTACCGAAAAAGCGTCAAAGTACTCCGCAAAAGACTGGTTTGGGAATTATGGAAAGCGTGGAAATTGTAATTAAGGAGTATCTGTTAATCATTCTCGTTTTTGTGTTAAGTCGGAAATGCAGTTTTGTGTAATGTTTGTTGAGTAAAAAATACCAACAGATTTATTGAGTTCCAGATTAGTTGGATTAACGAAATGGACCTCGGTTGTTCAAAGGTGGATAGCTCTAATCCAGTGAATAAATTCTTATACAGTGGATAAACTAGCCAGGATTGTTAACAAAAACAGTATTGTTAAAATGAACACTCTTCCGTGGGGTGATGTAGAATATCACCCGGACAGTTGAAGAACCTCTACTGGTATACTACTCTATAATGCTGATGACCCGCGCACACGGAAGACTACCTTCTTCAAACGCAACTCTTCTTAGTGATAAACGACGACGATCAAATGCTGCTTCTAATGTTTAACATTTGCCATCTTTTAACCTGTGTAATTTCATTTCTTCAAGTTTTCTTTAAACTGTCCGGGTCCACATGCAGTAACGGGCGAATGCTCTTGTGGTGTCCCTGCCAAATGCTAGTAGTTTCTTTTTTTTATCTATGTATGTATCAACCTTGGCGAAACTAAACAAAGAAATATCTTGCTCCGTAGTTTTTCCAGAACCAACGGCGTTGTACCCTTTGAGCAAAAAATACCCAGTATCAGACGAGAGCGCGTTCAACAACCCATTAGCTACGCGCAAAAATGTTGGCTTTGCTCGGGGCCTTTTTGGAAAAGACGAAGGAGCTTCTTCTTTGCGTGGTGATATGGAGAGCTACATTGAAATAGCGCGCAGCGATGGATTGGAGGCCAAAAAGTCCATGACTATAGCCATTTCGGTGTACCCAGAGAAACCTGGCCCGATTGTCATTTATCATGGTTTGCCAACTTGGGGCGTGGGTTTGTGGGTTGTCAAGGAATCTAAGGGCACAGAACTGTTGGTAGAGTTTAATGATAAAAACAACACTGCTACAGCGAGCGAGGTGAAGTTAAGCATCAAAACAACTTACTGGAATCACGTTTGCGCAGTGTATAATTACGACACCGGCTCAGCGACACTTTGGGTGAATAATGAGAAAAGGGAGATTCGTATAGGATCCTTCGAGCTGGATACTGGTCACGACGTGAGGATGGGTGCATGGAGCAAAAACCATCCTTATTTTAAGGGTCGTTTGTCGTGTTTTCAAGTATACGACCGAGCTTTGAGCGAAAAAGAAGCTTCCAGAATTAGAGATAGATGCCGTAACCTATAGCTTCATCATCTTGAATAGACGACCGGGTTTTGAAATGGGGGCAGTGATGGTATACATGTATACTGAAAAAGCATGATCGTGGCGTGAGACGCATTGCTTGAATAGAATGTTTTGCATGTAAACTCGGGTTACCGTAGAAGTGATCATATTTTAAGAAGTTTTTTTTAAATTACTGTAGTAAGAAGCAATCAGTGTGGCATTTGGTAACCAAAGAAACTGAAACTTGTAGTTAAGCGATGCACGCCGTTTATTGTGCTAGAAAAGTAACAATATATGGCGTTGGGATTTTTTGTTTTTGTTTTGAGTACAGTAAAAATACGCTTACAAGGACCACCAAAATTAATAACCAAAAGGCCCGTTCACACGCGCGATATTTACGGCGATTTTAGGTGCGATTTTTTCGGTGATTTCGATGGCGAGAAAAATTCGCACGTGTGAACAACCGGCGATTTTACTGCGATTTTCCAAATTCACGTCACCGCGATATCGGAGATGTTTTGAATATGTCCAAATTTCACCGAGATATTGGTGCGATTTTTTTCGCCGAATTGAAAACCACACATAAAATCGCCGTAAATATCGCGCGTGTGAACGGGCCTTAAGTAAGACTAATCTTCAAGTATTAAGCATCCAATACATAAGCCCTATCCGAAAAAGGTTATTGAAAAAGAGTTATTTGCAAGATATTTTTTGATTTGAACAAGCAAGCATATTGAGTCTGGCCTGAAGTGACGTTTGCTGCATCAGGATATCAGACCTTGACACGTAAGTGTTAGTGAGATGTTGCACAACTAGAAGTAGAAGCGCTGCCACAAGCACCTCCTTTTTGTTTTCCTATCAAGAATCATCGAGTATCCTTTTTAAATACTAGGAACCTAACAGGCTAAATTTGTCTCAGATACCGTTAGACACAAGAACCTTTCTTGGCTACTGCAGGTTGTTTTAAACAGGATTTAAAGATGCTGTCACCCATTGGATCTGAGTGTGAAGTTTTTAATACTTTCCTTTTCAAAGCAGTAAGTTTACCGCTAAATATCAGTAGTTGCAATTGTTTAATACAGGTTCAGTAGAATGCAGTTTTGCCCATGTGAACTCCTGGTTATTTAGATCGTAGTTTAGACCCCATACCGTAAAGCTGTTTACTGCTACATGGCCAAGCAGATTTTTGGAAACATTCTGCATTACTTTTCCTGTGTTTTTTTAAGTTTCAAGTTTATTTGGAGAATAATATAAAAAATTGATCACAGCAACAGGCACAACCCACAGATACATGTGGCTAAGAGCTACTCTAGGCAGGTTTTGCATGTTACAAATATATATTATGTAGTTATGCGACTGTGTATAATTAACAATTATTCTCTGAAATAGAGGTGAATAGTGGCAGAATATACACCGGCATGCGAAGATTAATTAAAAGAGAATAATTAGCAAACTCAGTGACAACACAACACATTCGAGAAAAGTAAGCATTTGTCAGATTTCCTCTGTCACTATCGAAAAACGGGAGTTTACGCCGGCCATTGTTTCACCCCACAAATCATCCACCTCCCGGGAGGTGGACATTGTCCACTGGCCAGAGATATCGAACCCAGTCAAATTGCTTGAAAAACTAACGTCACCGTGTTTCTATATGCTCAAAAAATATATTACAAAATGTAAGTTGAGAATGACACAAGTTGAACTGAAAACAAATTACTAAATTAATTGTAAATATAAGAAGATGTTACAAGATGTTGCAGAATAAGCACTACTAAATAAAGTTATTCTCCGTGGTATAAAGGAGTAACATATAATTAAAACTTAATAACTTATTTGAAACTTTTGAAATTAATTTAGGGACATCCAAATGTGCATTACTTTTCTCAAGAATCAGTGTTTCCATGCTCAGTGTAAGATAAGATTGTTATTTGTGGTAAAAAGACAATAGCATCGCTTTCACTTTATAATGGAGACTGAAAGCAACGCAAATAGAATGGCGTTGACTTGCAGTCTCAGTTGCCCAATCACAGTTATTATTATTATTATTATTATTATTATCATCATCATCATCATCATCATCATCATCATCATTATTATTATTATTTTGTATCATTTGAATTATTATTCATTGCTATGATGTCGTGACTGATAATGAAATTGAGAGCATTAGCATATGACAGTGTATATCAAAAAGTCCAGTTTGTGTTCTGCTGGTACTTGTCAAATGGAAAAGCAATTTCGCAAATAGCAGCAAAGTAAACAGCCAAGTGGAACAATCCTCACACATTACGACTATTTGGAGCGAACATTTTGGTAGGGCAGGCAGGTGTGCATATATGTTGATAAACATAAGTGACAATTTGTGCGAGAAGGTTCCGTGTTTGGAAAAAATAAACTGATTTCATTAATCTATAAAATATGAAATATGAAAAATAGCTGTGAAAATTTCAACAGAATTTATTTTAGTGGCGATAAAAGAGGAGGGTCGGTGTCTAAAACTCGTTCAATTTTACTTTTAAAAAGAGTGACCGACTCGTTAAGTTTTATTAGTTCATAGATGGTCTTAAGCAGGGCAAACTCATCAATTGTGGCCTCACGAAGGCCTGTATATACACCTTGTTGTTAGCACACAACTCGTAGCAAATGAAGAAAACAGCGACTGTAGCAATTTATTACCACTGACTGAAAAACTCAACTATGATTTGACAAGTATTTGACACTGAGGAAACAGCTAAGAGATGCAAAACATTTTTAATGACATGTTTACTTTTGACTTGAAACAGTTTTACTAAATTTATGTGCTAATTCATATGAAACATTCTAATTTAACCTCTTGCCGTTTCTGTCCGCCGATTTTTAACTCATCACTTAATAAGCAATGAATGGTGCATCGGTTTTCCTACAATTCCTTGCTATAATTGAAGTAGGTAGCTCTGATAGCTATCGAACAGTCGATGCCCTAGTTCATCCTAATAAAGTACTCGCTGGGAGTCAACTGAGAATTCTCAAGGATATCGACTGGTTGCGTTGCATTGAGGTTTGTGCCAACGATCGAAGCTGTACTTCCTACAATTTTAAAAAGTCGCAGGGCTTATGTGAGTTGAACTGCGCTTCAATAAGTGAATGTGACGTGAGCGGGAAAGCCTTAGTAAATCAAGAAGGCTACATTTTCCATCAGCTGCATACAACAAAGGTGAGTATTAAATATAATGAAAACTTTCCTTTTCTTTTAATGATAATCAACTGTCGTAATCATATTCGATACATGTAAGAAAAAAAAGATTTTGATGTTATATTTTTCCTTTCTTGCTCGAAGCACTAGCTAATATTAAAACTCAAGAGCAGCTAATGAAAATAGGTCATTTTATAGTTTTAGTCTAATTTTGTTCCACACAAAACCAATTGCGAATCAATTGCATGCGGTTTTGCGGATATGAAATGGATAGTGCTTCCATTTTGAAAACTGTTATCGCCGCCATTTTACGATTACCATAACCTCCGTAGAACTAAAATTGAAATCAGAATTTGTATAAGAGGTAGTTTAAAAAAGCTTTTTAAACGTTCTTCTTGGTTTTGTACGACTTTGTAAGAGAATGCTAGTAATCTAACGCATACAAGTTTTCAAGCACTAACAAAGTGTATATTATGATTTTTTCAGTGGTTGATAATGGAACTTTAAGCATTATTTGACTGTTTAATCAATCAAAATGCTAACTTGGTAACGGCCGGTTAAATCCTGGGCCAGCAAAAAAATATGTCTACAATATGAACACCAGAAATCTTTACAAGTACGAGAAACTATCAAATAGGGTTTTTTCTCTAGTTCGTAGAGTTTGCAAATGAGATTCGCAATAGGTTGGACTCCTCTAATTTGGTAAGGAAAGAGTTTTAAACCAACAAACTTTGAATCACCTGTATGACAAGCCACTATCTAAAACAAAAACGTCGGTTTTTTTTCAAAGCTCCATTCAAAAATGTTGGTTCAGCTGTTTCACAAAGTGTCAAACAAGTAAATGAAGTGACAGGTTTAAGATAACTTTTCAAATACTGAAGAGATGTGTTAATTTGCAACTCCAGAAATGAGAATAGGACTAACAATCTACCCAATCGGTCTCGGAAAGTAGCGTTGCAAATGCTAAAGCTACATAAAGGAACAAAACATGACAGTTGGCGATTGAATTGTGATGTAATTCGGATGACACATGTTGCTAACTGCTTCATTCCTTAAACGAGATAAAGTAACGCCAATTGTCCTAAAACAGCAGCATTCAGAAGAATCTTATGGATTGCTTGAAGCACTGGTGAGAGGACTGACTTAATTCTGGAATTAGTTGGGTGGACAAAAAAATCCACAACTTTTCATATATTGACAATATTTCTGATTTCCTTACTGCTTTTTTGAGGTCTTAGATTGTGATGTAATTCTAACTTATTATTTATGCCACAAAACAGGGGACAACTGATAACCGATGCAAGCGGCAAGCAACGGACGTTGAGGATGGAGGTAACTGGAAACATTTCAAATCTCTACGATCAAATTAAAACACTTGTGGTTATTTGTATTCCAGTAATAGTAAGAACGATGTTGGTATACTGCAACATCTGAAACCGTTTCTTGGATCCTCTTCATTTTTGTGCTCCACATCACGGCGGCAAACGAACTTTGCACCTCTTTCGGCATGCCACATTCATTTCGTATTACAAGACCAGGTCAACAATTGTTCTTTTTTAAAAAGTTTTCTAAAAGCTCATGCTTTGTGGAATTGCCGGCGTTAATCGACAATTCCAACGACTAAAAGTTTATTTTTCAGTTCAACATTGGCACTGCGATCGGTTTGAATACAGCTATTTCAAAAAAGGTTGTCATAGTCAATAGTCGATACTGGAACGGAAAGGAACTTTGGGTATAGTCGTAATGAGTGATGACGCGCCCGCGAAGGTTGTTACTGTATGGCCGTGGCATTATGATGAACCTGCACTCTATATTATGCAAAGTCAATGCTAATAGTAATAAATTACTTGGGCTGTTTGAACCCCACAGTTCCCTTCGGTTCCAGTATCGACTGACTATGGCAACCTTTTTTGAAATAGCTGTATACATTTATCTTGAAAACGTGAACCAAAGGTTTGCATTAAACAAAACAGTTATTCCACTCGCGCTGGTTGGTTATGAGGTGATTATTCTTGGTTTGCACTCAATCTCCAGGGATTCAAATAACAAAGGGTATGGCGGCCATCTTGGTGTACACAACAAAAGAATGTAATTAACAACTCTATTGTTATTGTACACCAACATGGCGGCTTTGACGTCACATGCAAACCAAGAATAGCCAACCGGTGCTCCACACCTCGTTGGTTATCTATCACCTCCTGTCTGACACGCCTTCAAGGAATAACTTCAGCAGCATAACAAAACTGGTAGTACTAGCTTTTACCATGCTGTCGAGCAAGGGTTTGATATAGTTCAGATCGTGTGATCCATCATGCAATTGTTTTTCAATGGTTCTTACGATTTTTCCCTCTCGTTTTTGTAACAGACCACGTTTATCCCTCATTTGTTAGGTCGGTTTAGTTTCTGAGCTAGTTTCGTTTCATTCCTTTGTACCAAAGTGGGCTGAAATTCTTTGTTTTTGGCCAAAGTTGGTCGATTTTCTACGATTTTGGTCAGAGTGTGCCCGAGATTCTGTGATTCTGTTGACGAAGTCGAGATGATCGCTGCGTTACTGTTCTCGATCCAACGAACAGCACAAGAAAGGCCTTTTACCGACAGCGTTTCTGTGTCAGGGATCAAGCACAAAAATTTGCTGACATTAAGTTAAGCAAAATAAATAGAATTACATACCGTTTAGGCACAAACTGTTCAATGAACCAACTCCAAGAACTTCAGTCTTCCACAGTATAAATCAACTTCAAGAGGCCCGAAAATATTAATTTATCCCGCATATTCCACCTGTGATAATACGCGAGCAATAATTTCCTGCAATTATTGCACAAGTGTAGCATTGCATGTTGAAATGAATTGTTGTGCGAGTCGTTACCCGTTAAACCAAACCGCTTACGCAACAAATTCTCTTTTACAAGTTGTGAAAAGTTGTAGAAAAAAAACAGAAGGTGAACCTACCTTTGTCAGTTTTCTTTCACAACTTGAAACAGAAATATATGGTTAGTTGCAAGAAATTGTTGCTCGCAATTCCATACCTTTGATTAGTAATCACGCGAGGAGCTGTTTTGAACTGATTGTGACCAATATATTGCAGGTTTTTCTAAGCCCATTGCTCTCTACCCCTTGACCCAGAGCATCAAATCTGAAGATCGCAGCAACTTTCACAATTCCAATGCAGTTATTGGTCAACCGATTGATTATGTGAACGGCCCATATCAAAATGTGGGAGGATCTACGAAGTTCCATGGGGAGGCAGGCAGCTTTGTGGAAATACCCAACAATAGAGGTTCTCTCGATACAAAGAACTCGATAACCATTGCTACCTGGGTATACCCACTAAGCGGGGGATCAATCATCAGTTACTATGACAAGAGTCATGTTGAGCATACTCAGAGATGGGGAGTTCGAATTTGTGCGGCTACTAAGAAGACCTTAACTTTCAAGTTGGTGAGTAGAGACTACAAAATTAATAAGCAGCTGGACTTCCCAATGAATGAAAATCAGTGGAACTATGTTGCCGCTACTTATGATCATGCGTCGGGAGTGGCGGTATTATGGGCTAACAATGAAAAGAAAGAAGAACCAGTCGGCCATTTCAAGTTGGCAACGAATCATGCTGTGCTTTTGGGTAGCGCAGAAAATTACCATTTTTCCGGCCGCATATTTTGTCTGCAAATCTTTAAAAAAGCGCTTGATAAAATGCAGTTGCACAAAGCAAGAGATACGTGCACAAAATTCCATAGCTAAATGAGCTGATTTTCGCTTTTTTCATACGAACAGCCTTATAGGAACACCGAGACTGAACTTATCGAAAGGCGAACATTGATTTAAGAATGAATACAGGCTAAGATTCACAACCATAGAAATCAGTCAGTTTGTGTTTCAGGTGTAGTTGTTTGTATTTAAATGGTGCTAATACGTCAGTTTACAATCTTGGGTTGCTTTTAGGTTAGGATATTCTGGCATTGTTAACAGGTTCAGGCAAATATTTGTACATACACATAGTCTACAGGTTTAGTCTATTTTAAACTTGTATACCAATGTTTCTTTTCAAAAGTATTAAGAGGTTATTACAGGCAGAATCAATCAGTTGATATTGCAGTATATAACTAAATATCAATATTCCAAAAAAGAAGACTTTCCAAAACTGTTGTCTCAATTGTATTTAACCAGCGTCAGCTTTTTATAACCGTAATAAATCTAGTTGACGATAAATCAAATCCCTCTTACAAAATTCATACTAATGTGAGCTGTTTTAGTAAGAGAGTTGTTATATACGGAAACAAAAATAAAAAATAAGAAAAACAAACTTTATCTACCTCCGATAAAACGAGTCAACTGGTGATTCACAATTCCAAAAGGGGTTTGTATTTACGTGTATGTTACGCAAATGTCCCTACTTAATAATAGTAACTTCTACCACCAAAAACCTACCTTGGAATTTTAAAAATACCATTTTCTCAAAACCTGCTTGACAACGTTTTTTCTTAAGTTAGGAAAGTGAGAAAAGAAAATTGCGCAAAAATTGGACATTTCTGATGTCAATTCAAGAAATTTGAGAATTTAAACTTTTTAGGGAAAATGCCCCTTTTAACATTTTTCTCTTTTTCAGATTTGTATGACATTGTCCAAAACAAGTTTTCATAACCAACAGTGTATTTAATTTAAAATGGCATCGAGTAATTTTACAACACTGACGCTCTTTGTAAACTAAAGGATTGAGATGCCTGCTCTGGTAGCAATATGCTTCTTAGTAATACAGAAAAAAAACCTATAGTTTTGATAAGGTCCTGCAGTTTTGTGAAATTTCCCAACACACAAACCAAAATTTAATTTGAGGAGACCTTGAGGATACATGTATTTCAGCTCGTTTTTCCGTTGATGTTGTGATCAAGACACCTTGATACGTGAGCATATGAAAGCTATAAGTCTAAAAAATATGGTGTTATAAAACAACAATATTAACAATAACAATAGTTTTATTCACATTTGTGTATTTACAGCCAATTTTTAAACAGCCCATATTTATATTTAAAGGCAATTATACACTAAAAGTAATTGTTATTTAATAATTTGCATTTACTACTGCAAATTAGGAGCAGGCGTAGCTCAGTTAGTTAGTGCGCGGCCTTCGGAGCTGGAGGTTCCCGGTTCGATCCTCGGTGACTCCAACATCTGCTTCGACTTTCTTCTGATCTGTGTAGCTTTAGCTTTAAATACCCGTAAAACGGAGCACTGACAGAGGAAGGGGGTAAAGTGCGCACCGAGGGCCACAAGTTTATCAGTTACTTTTAAGTAACTAAAATTAAGTAATTAAAATTACTGTCACGTGTTACCCTCGTTAATTAAGGTCGCTTTACCTTTACCTTTACCTTTGCTGACTTCATAGCAACGCGATCTTTCAGGTGTAATGTTAATTTTTGTAATTTGCATGTACCACTGACTTTATAGCAACGTGATCTTTCAGGTTTCTTTGTTCTGGATACGTAACGAAATATCTAATGATTAGCAAATGAAGTACTTTATCACTTTTTCTAGGTCTATCTTACAGTGTAAATACAGTCTTCTTGTCTAAAGTTTTACACTAGTCATGTTATGTCGGGGTTTTTTTTCTAGACATATGGAAAATAATGAATATAGATATATTTCTAATAGTTACTCTTGGGGGATCGAACGGATGTTAATTTGGTGTATGAAACTGTTTTGTGAGTAGATATTTTTTGATTTTCTTTGAAAAGTTGTAGCTGCGTGCATTTTTTAGCTCAATCTGTAGTTATTGCCATGTATCAATTGCCATTGCTTTGGTAGTCTGCTTACCGATGTTAGTTCTGTAACGTGGCTTGTAAAAGTTAGCTTTAGAA
>JAOBYH010141540.1:0-10869 GCA_025403525.1 Umimayanthus kanabou
TTGTGCTTGTGCTTGTGCTTGTGCTTGTGCTTGTGCTTGTGCTTGTGCTTGTGCTTGTGCTTGTGCTTGTGCTTGTGTTTATGCTTATGCTTATGCTTATGTTTATGCTTATGCTTATGATTATGTTTATGCTTATGCTTATGATTATCTTTATCTTTATGTTAATGTTTATGCTTATGTTTATGCTTATGTTTATGTTTATGCTAATGTTTATGTTTATGCTTATGTTTATGTTTATAATGTTTATATTTATGTTTATGCTTATTCTTTTGTTTATGCTTATGCTTATGCTTATGATTATGTTCATTTTCATGCTTTTGTTTATTTTTATGTTTACTACAGGTACAGGAATAAATCGACCTGACAGTTCAAGAAACAAGAAACCAAAGAAAGGTAACTGGCATAGTTTGACAAGGTAGAATTGCAGAATTGTACTTTTCCCGTTTGTACAAAGTCTTCGAGGCCGACAATTAAGATAAGATCGTACAAAACTGTCTGCCCGAAATGCTGTGAAATTAACTCATAAAAGGCGGGCTCATGATGACACTTTCAATACAATATTGTTTTTTTTTATTGGCATTTGTTTATCTAAATTCAGATGTGTATGTTTTGTTCTGTGTGTATTCTTAGACCTTCTAGTGTACTGGAGGATGGGTTAGGATTTATCATCATTGTTTTAATTGAGGGGTTAGGTATGGGTAGATAGGCCTAGAAGGGCACATCTTGTCCTGTTTTCTATTTATATTAACCTGCTATTGGCAAATCTGTAAATAAATAAATAAATAAATAAATAAATAAATAAATAAATAAGTAAATAAATTGTTTATGAAATAGTGATAAATAATAACAATAATAATGACATCATAACATAATAACAAATAATAAATTTATTGGCACTTTGAAAAACTTTACGGTAATGATCCAATTGACCCCATATAGCTAGAACGATGTATTTCTAAATTAACTGACTCATTTAAAATCAGTTGTATAGGTTTTATCCACATTGTGAACTATTAACCACGTCTATGGAACTGAAAGGTTGCACTATATCATTGTTTTATAAATTTGCTGGATATTTCTGCTATTGATGAATCTTCCATTTGAAACAACAATGGAATAGATTTGTATTACTGAAAACAAAATTAAAATTTATGTTGTGAATCGTTAAGTTATAAAAACAAAAGTTTTGAACCATATATTTCATTAAAAAAAAAAGTAATTTACCAACCAAATCTTTCTAAACATTCTTTTCACCCGCTGCTTTTGAAACAAAATTTATTCATTTTGCTGGTAGACCAGTTTTGAAAAAATTGGGTTTTTTTCTGCGTTGGCGAGTGAACTGGATTTTGATCAACAAGGGTTGATATGGTATGTTTTCGCCCGTGATATTTGGTATATATCTGACGTTTCGAGCGTTAGCCCTTCGCTAGAACTCGGAAGATGGGCTGACACTGTAAACGTCAACCAAACCTTACGGCGAAAAACTTACCATTTTAATGCTTATTGATCTTTAATCCTGAAGGCGGGGGTGATCGCCTTAAATACCTCCATGATGTTGAAACTTTTTTTATTTATTTTTTCATTTTAAGTTAATACAAGTTTACAGAAACATAGTTGAAAATACACTATTAGTTTAAAAAAAGCTTCGAACAATTACAAGAAAAGCAAAACTAAAGAAAAAAGATAACAGAAAAAGTTAAGCGATAAACATACGAAAAAAGTTATGAGCTAGAGACAGTGAATTAGTTTTTCTATTTCACAGTTGAAGTAGTTGCAAACAGCACTCCATCTTTTCCTGTGTTTTTGTATTTCATTTTTCCTCTTTGCAATGTATTTCTCTGCATCATGCTTTGATTTAATATAGTGCAAACATTTTGAGAAAAGTGGCTTTTCTCCCCACCACTTACAACTATAGACAAACTACTTAGCATATAATAGACAGAAGTATTCCACAACTGGCGATTTCACAAGGTCGATGTCTAAAACAACATTTTCAGCAGTTAAATTAATAAACTTCCCTGAAGACATTGACCACCATTCAGCGTATTCCAGAATTTCCGAACTATTTCACAATTAAAGAATAGATGTTCCACTGTCTCTGCTTTACCGTTACAAAAAGAACAAGCACTGGAATCAGCCAAACCAACTTTGTGCAGCCACTATCCTGCTGCAAGTCGGTTTAAGAATAAATTTATAGTAGAATTCCCTTATTTTCATATTTATCTTAATCTTATGTGGAAGCAAAAAATTTTCACTGTCTGTATCCTCGTTTTCGAGATAACTAAGATAGCTAGCAATATTAGGACAGGTGGCTTTTTTCTGAACTATTGTGCTGTATATCAGCTTACTGTTTATAGACATTATAGGGAGGCGACTCATTAATACAGATTTTCGTATCATCGAAAACTAAAGTACGTTTAAGGGTACTTAGATCTTTTCCTTTTAGTGCACTAACCCAGTTATTTGGAATTGCATCCATCTATTAACGACATCCATTGAAAAAACCTGTTAGGGTGTACCCCTTTTAAAACCCAGATTTGAAAGGGTTTAACAGAACCTTTTAAATAAAAAAGATCACCAAAATAGACAAGTCATGCGTTATAAAAGTCTTCAAAGAATACGGATTATTTATCAATCAGTATATTACCATTATTCCAAATTATGCGCGAAGATAAAAATTCGGTTGTCTCGGGAGCTAGTTCTTTCTCGCTGAACGTTCTCCAGCATTTTAGCATATCTTTATAAAAGGCTGAGACTTCAATGTCAAGTTTCTCTACACTAAACTCACAATGAAATAGTAATTTGCCTCCAACAGATTTTAAGTGTTGAGCAAGACAATGTTTCCATAAGGAATCCGTCTTAGGCCCTGTTTACATGGAGAAAGTTAACCCGCCTGGCCGAGTTAACCCCGCTAACTCGCCTCGGCAAGTTTTCCGGTTCTATTGAATTATAGCGTTGCATTCACATGTGAAACGGGTTAACAGTTTTGGTCCTTAACTTGGTTCCGCAGCCGGGTCACCTGCCCAGCCGAGTTAGGTTTTTACCATGTAAACACTTTTTTAAAAGAGTTAAAACTCGTTCAGTCGCGTTAACTTTTTGACTTTTTGACTGATTATGTTACATTTTCGGGGTATTCGCTGTGGAATCTCTCGCTGAGCACAAATTACGGCCGGCGAATTTCCTCTAGAAATCACCATTAATCGCCGTATTTCAATCCCTACCATTGAGTAAATGGAAGAAGAACAGTTCCCGCGAAAAGGAACTCTAGTTAAGTTAACGCTTTCGGTGATGGGACATTTTAATGGTACTGTTACTGACGGCGACTTTTAATTTCAGCAATAACTGACAGTAAAGTAAACCACAACACTGTAGGGCAGCAAGGAGACGAACCATTGACACAAAAATCAAATTCACCAACAAGAAATCCTGAGAAATGTTTTCTTCCCGCTATTTCGCCCAAGCGACCGCGTCACACTGGGTAATATGATGTGAGAAAAATTAACCCCGGTCAGGCGAGTTAACAATTCGGCATGTAAACACGAGCTAACTCGAGAAGACATGACGGGGGGCAAAAATGAGATAACTCGGCCAGGCGCGTTAACTTTCTCCATGTAAACAAGGCCTTAGTCGTTAAAAATCGCTTCACTAAACTCGCTTTTGACGAAGCTATTTTTGAGCTGTTACTCCAGTTGCATCATCCGGCAATTTAAAAGTGTCAAACAAAAACGGATTTTCTGTCTGAGAATCTTTTCTCGCGTTATTTGATATCCAAACAAAGATATCTTTTGTCTCTCAATTGCACTTGTTATCTTAAAGATGCCAGATTCTTTTCTGCTTGAACTATTCTCTGAGATAACTCCATTTATGTGGTTTCATGTATCTTTCCATAAACGTCTTGTTTCCTTCAGCTGTGAAAATTATTCTCGGCACAAACAATTGCATCATCGTGACCACAACTCTACAGTCAGCTCCTGCTTGCCAGATCAAATGAACATCAGATTCAAGATTGAAAATTATCCCAACCTTCATATTTGGAAGAAGTTCATTATCAAGTGCTTCAAAAAATGAAAAACGATTAAGAGGAATCTCCACATTCACATTTGAAGATGTTCCAAGCAAAGCCTTTCTTCGAGAGAATCCTTTATTGTAGTTAGCTGCCTCAGCAATTCTTTCTTCTGCTATACGAGTAGTATCAAGAAAGAAAAGTTGATTTGTTCCCATTTCTTCTCAAATTGATTCGTGTAATCAACCAAGTTTTTGATATTTACTGCTTGGTTGCAACGATCACAATCATAAATTGATATACCATTTGCCTCCACTTTCAATCTTCTTATGAGGGAGTGAGAACCATTGTCAATGCCATTATGATCATTTAATGCTATAACTGATCCATCTGCTAATTTTTCAACTCTGAAGCCAAATCAACACGAGCATTATACCAATCAAAAGGTGCTACTTCACTACTATTATCAGCAACAAATTTATATTCTCCCTTATTCTGACTTATTATTTGCAACATCTGTCACAATAGAAGTATCCAATTCAAAGACCACATCTTCATATCTTTCAACAAAATCTGGGTGTCTAAAAGTTTCCATTCCAATTTTAGATAAATTATAAAAAATTTTCATGATGTTACATATTCATTAACATGTTTAAACGTTCATTTGTTTCATACCGAGTCATTGGTTTAGACCTTTGGTTACTTGTGTTTTGCTTCATATTTGAATTATGTTCTAAACCTTTTAGAGATGTTTGTTTTGATAATATTTTAAAAATTTCATCACCAGAATTTTCAGGAATTTGATACAGTCCGCTAATCGGTTCAGGTATTTTTCCTTGTTAATTTTTCATATTCGATTTAGAAGTTTTGCTACTAAAAACCTTATCTCCAAGTCTTCTTCCAGCTTTTTCTGCACCTTTTTTCAAGGCTGCTTCTGCAGCTTTTTTGGTGAAATTCTTGGCTACATCCAATAAACCTTCACCATTTTGACCTCTGGTTTGAAGAACTATATCATTTTCTCTTTTCCTGTAGTTATGTCTTCCCATATTTTATGAGAAGACATAAATTTGTTGCAGACCAAAGGTCTATTAATTCCTTGGAGTTGACCTCAAAACTAACTCAAGATACCAGTCTATTCCATTCAAATCTATCGGTCTATTTAAAGTATCTCTCAAGTAAAATCGTATTTTATTGATAAAATTGGATGAAACAGGATTGAACAACCAATTAATTGGAGGGTGGAATGTGAATGGAAAGGAGCGTTTCAAATTATCTGTTGGTATTACTGCTAAAGTGTTGCTTGCAATCCCATCCACTAAAGAATCACTGATTGCATCAGTGTTCAAGTATATCATATCAATGCTGTTTGTGGTATTCGGAAGTTTTGAACCTATTTCCTCCTTTGTAACAAGCTTCTCTTCAAAGCCAATTAACTCCCCAAACTTTGAACCTCTCAAGTCTAACTGATATCCAGCACTGAGACCAATGAGAACTTTGTATTGCAAATTAATGAATGAAAATTCAATCTTCTTCGGATCATCACCATTATTTTCAAGATTTTCTTTTAAAACATAATTCAGATTATCATAGCTATAATTTCCATCTTGAAATATTATCTTCTTCCATGTGCTTCCAGAACCAGGACTATATTTGATGGTGTTGTTTTCGTAAAACTTTGAGATGTTATGCCATGAGTAAGTCATATTCACCTTATTCACTGCAATTTCATGAAACATTTTATCTGAAAGTACAAGTGGAGGATTAAACTTTATCTCAAAATCTTCAGGCTTTGACACACCTGATCTTTCTCTGTTGACAGATGATATTTTTATCGATCTTTCAAAACTTCTTCCCATTATGTTAGATTGTAAGATATTTTGTCAAAAGTTTATTGAGATCCTCACTTGGGAATTCTCCAAGTTCATAAAGAGTATGTGCAACTTCTGAGAATTCATTTTTTGCAGAATTGTTTCCTGTTCTGATTGAACCACCAAGCAGCTCAAGTCTGTCAAAAAGATCTCTTGGATTTTTAATAGAATACACAAGAACCTTTTTGCATAAGTTTCTTACCTTCATTAAGTAATCTTAATTCACACTCATATTTCTTATTCATGTCACGTACTCTATTTAATTCTTTATTCGCAACATCTTTTTGTTTACTTGTTAAGTATTATTTTTTTAATATTATTTCTTCTGTTTTTGTTGTCTTTTTGTTATAATCTAAACTTTTTTCTATAGCTTTATCAATTGCATTTTCATTTACGAACGAATCTTCTAAAACTTTGGAAGGTATTGGTAGGTCTATATTTCTTGCTAATGATAATTCTTCAGGTGTAAAATTTTTATTTGCGTTAATAATAATTTTATCTTCTTCCGGTCCCTCAATAGCATCTTGTGGTAATCCTTCTATTGCAGGTATAGCAGGAGGTTCTTTAATAGCTTTGATATCCTTTAACTCATCTTTCAGATCATCACTTTCTTCTTCAAATTTATCAGTGATAGGTTTGAATGTTTCTTTTAAACCTTCTCTTCTGTCTTGCTCAGCATATTGTCTAGTTTTGATAATCTTACGAAGAGCTTCAATAGATCTTCCAGCTTCAATCTTTGGGATAATGTGTTTCTTTAAGTCATTCAGGTCCATTTTTTGAGACCTGATAAAGATATCTTGAGATAGGACCAGAGGTTCTGTCTTGACAAAGATGAAAAAAAAATCTAATAAAATGATGAACAAAAATGGACTATCTTTGACAAACTATGATAGCTTTGATGATTCTAATGATTTTGGATTCAAGCAGAGATATATTTATATGCCAGATAGATGCTTCAGGATGCTGATCTGTGGACCAAGCGGAGCAGGAAAAACAAATCTGTTGACAAGTATTCTTCTGAAGCCACTTATTCAGTATGATAAGGTTTATCTTTATGCGAAATTTCTGGAGCAGCCAAAGTATCAACTTTTGCGTGACTCTCTTGAAGAAGAGTCAAGAAAAGTTGGATATGATGTTAATGAGTGCAGCAATGATGAAATAATTCCACTTGATGAACTTCCAAATGATAATCAAAAGTTGGTTGTGTTTGATAATTTCCTCTGTGAGAAGCAAAACAGGTTGATTGACTACATCCGTGGAAGAAACAGGAAATGTAGTGTTATTTATCTGAGTCAGAGCTTCTTCAAAACACCAAACGATATTCGCTTGAACTGCTCTCACTTTTGTCTTTATGATGCTCAAGATTCAAGAGAGAAAAGCGCAATAACAAAACAACTTGGCATCAAACCAGAGCAATATGAAAGCGCAACAAAAGAACCTTATTCTTTTCTTTATGTTGATAAACTAAGAAAGAGATGTGCAAAAAACTTTTTTGGTGAACTTTAAAATGGGATTATTCAATGATGTTGGAGATCAAAATGATCATCCCGGTCCACCAAGGACCTCCAGGGCCTCCTGGACCAGGTTTTCAAAAATCATCTGATGGAAACTATGATGCAGAAGGCAAAAAATTGACAAATCTTAAGAAGTGTGTTGATGAAAAAGATGCAGCAAACAAAAAATATGTTGATGATATTCTCAAGGGAGTTGGGAACTTAGCTTCCATCGGAAAATTTGTTGGATCTTTGAAAATAGTTGGAAGTTCTGTTGATCTTGGTTTTGATTCAAGCAAAGGTCAGTTATCTAGCTTTGGAATGAAAGTTGGAAAAAATCCAAGTACAGCTCTTGGTAAAACAAAATTCACAATCACAAAGCTTTGTGAACAAAACGTTTATATAGTTTGACTCCTTTTTATGATGTTAATCAACACAAGACTTTCACATGTGGAGTTAAGTTAAATGGATCAACTCTTAATCTTGTTACTGGCAATGATCTTGAGCCTGTGAATATTGTTGAGGTTGAATGTTTTGCAATTTCTGGTTACCTGACTGACAGAGTTGGTCCACAGGGTCCTCAAGGACCAGCTGGAAGAGGTATTCTTTTGGACGATGATGGAAATCCTGATTTTGCAGGAAAAAGATTGACAGAAGTTGGAGAACCTGAAGATGATGATGATGCTGTGAATAAATTTTCTCTTGAGGATCGATTCATGCCAGCACCAATGACAAGAAGAGTTTTTTTTAAAAGGAATCAGCATGCAGGGTGGAAGAATTGAAGGACTTCCAGATCCAGTATCAGAATATGATGCCGCAAGAAAGAAATACGTTGATGACAGAGATGAAGTAAAAGCTGCTGAATTGAGAACTTTTGTTGCCACTGAAGATCAGAAGCTCACTCAAAAAATAGCAGATGGTGATAAATATAAATATATTAGCACAAAGAATATGCTTGAATTGAAATCTGCAAATTTTAGTGTTACAGAAAATTTTAGTGTTTTTGTTTTTGGTGAAGAAAGAGATTACACACAAAAGTATCACAATTCAAAAACACATATTGTTTGTTCTCTAACAAGTAACTCTGGAAGACTTCTTGTTAACGTCGGCCCACTTAAAAGAGGAAAATTTGGACTTCGAATTGAAGGAATAATTGATCCAAAAGATAATGAAAGAAGATTTGAGCTTGATGTATCAGGAGTTAGTACTGGTTTAATCGAAACAAGAACAAAATATAAAGGACAAATTGAACCCCATGCAATTGCTATTGATCTTGAGATTGAATTAAGGTTAGATGCAATAAATCTTAATATTGCTCTGAACATTACACATGTTCCAAACAAGGAGATTGCATTGTTTATCTTTGGAAGAAGAGGTGAAGGACATGTTGATCCACAGATTGTTGATAATATAAATTATTATGAGAAGATAAAAGTTCCAGCATACAAATCATTCATGTCAATGGATCGGAGGAAATCAATTGGGATTACAAATACTATTTTGTCTGAAGTTCCTCTTCATCCAATCGAAAGTCTTCTTGCAGACTCAAATCATTTTTTGCGAGATTCAAGAGGTGCATTCAGATTTGGACAAGCTCAATAATATGGCAAGCTTCCATCTTCATTTTCGATGTCTTGTTTCAATTTCATCAGTGAGATTCATGCAAAAGACAGCTTCAAATCATGGAATGTGGATGATAAAATGTTTTGATGAGAAAACAGGAGCATATGAAGATTTAATCAGTTCAAGAGGTTTCAACTGGACAGGAAAAGACATCCTCATTTCCTTGAATGATAATGTTGGAAGAGTATATATGTTTGCATTAGTCGAAGGAAGAACTACTCCCAATGTTGATATTCTTCCATTGGTTTTCAATTTCCAAGAGGCTTTCTTAGCCACTCTGTGGCCGGATCAAAGATCTAGATCTGATTTTTTCTCTAAAAATGGTAAATGAGCTTAATATATTTAACTTCAATCATATCTCAAAGGATCTGCCTGAGGAAGTTGAACAAACTGAAGAAATTCTACAAATTCTATCATAAAAAATGGTGGTGCTTTTATAAAGCTTTCAAGATATATAAGAGGAAATCTCTTTCTCTGACTATTTTGTCAGCAGGATCCATCATTTCTGGAGCAACAGCAGGAGGAGTTACTTTGAATCCAATTGTTATTGGGGTACTAACTTCTGTTGGAATTATTGCAAAGTTTTTTCAAACTTGAAATATGACAAGAAAGTAGAATCAACAAGTTATGCCGCAACAACATACAAGAAAGTTTTGGATGAATTGAGAATGTATCTTCCTGGAGGAAATGATATGTATAAACGTGAAGATTTTGTCAAGTCAATGAAGATAATTGATGACACAATTGTTGATAATTGTCCAGAAGTTGAAAGTTATTGGGGAAGAAAATATGAAAAAAGTTTGTTGGCTAAGTCAAAAATAAAATTATTTTTTGAAAAATAATTTTATAAATATTTGTTATTTTTTTATGTTTTTATATAAAATGTCTTCTTCAAAAACCTTGTATCCAATTTCAACCAGCAACTTCAATGTCCAAAATTATTTCTTTCAAAAGTAGAAAAAAACCAGTCTAATAATGGATTTAAATATCAAAATATACCAATTTTCTATGATGGGAAAAAAGCAAGAGTCCGTCTGAGTGGAAGATTTGAAATCAAAAAATATGATGATTTTAACATCAGTGTTACAGTTGATGATGAGAACAGAAAATTATTTGAGGACTTTGAGAAACAACTCAGGGCTCTTGCCAATGCACCTCTAAAAATGATTAAGGAGGGTTCAAACCTCTTGTCAGGGCTTAGCTCAGGACTTTGTCCCGGGCTTCGCTCAGAGAGTGTTTATTTAAAAATTTACCAAAAGAATGGAAAAATGAATTTAAGATTCTGGGATCTTTTTGAAAAAGATGGAAAAGAATATAGGAAACCTCTTCAAAACCCAAATAATTTAATTGATAAAAATTTTGAAGGTGAAGTAATATTCACATTAAACAACATCTATGTTGGAAAAAACAAAAAAGGAGAAACCATTCCACAAAGCATCAGTTCTGTTGCTGAAGAAGTTCTTGTCAGAGAAATAATTGAAGAGCAAAGTTATTTTGATGAATATCCTGTTTGGGAGGATACTGATGAGGAGGAAGGAGTTGATGAACACACATCTCCTTGGAAAAGGTTGGGACTTGATCTCGGGCTTTGTGCAGATTAAAATAAGCGATGATTGAATATTTCAAAGGATTCCTTTGAAATATTGAGCTAAGCCTGGGACAAAAACTTAATTTCTTATTGACATAAAATGCCTGAGTATTTTCTCTTCTTGTGTGAACATATTGGTGAACATTCTTCACAACTATATTTATATTTATTATGAAGACATTTGTACTTCCCAATTTTATTTGAAATTTCATCCATATAAAAGACTTCTCGGCATTCTTTTTCAATATAACTCCTTTTCTTGGATTAGGTTTTTATGAAGATACTCTTATAGAT
>JAOBYH010141651.1:0-10867 GCA_025403525.1 Umimayanthus kanabou
GAAATGACTTCATGAGTTGTTGATATTTATAGCCTTGTTGTTGTAGCTTTAAAGACAGACGTCGGTGTCTGTATATGTAGTCATCTTTTCTGCTGCAAATTCTTGCATACCTCACCAGTTGAGATATGTAAACGCCGTACGCAGGATGCGCGTGCTCGACGGAGAATCGAATGGATCGTTCCAGAGGTCTCTCTTGTCTCTCGTTTTTCGTGTGGGATGAGAGATCTCTCCTCGCTGGGCATTGTTCCCCTGGACAAATATTAAGAATCTCAGGCGAACAAAAGTCACTGTTTTCCTCGGGGCCATTAAGTACAGTCATGCTGCACCGCACGTGGCTCATGTTGCCGTGGTGACCCGAATACATACTCCCAACCAATCAAACTTGCCTACCTTTCGAAATATGTAACAATCTAACTCTTAGGGTATTTGCTTTTAGAATATACGCACGTTGCATATCACGCGTTGCAAAAGTTCAGACGTCAAGGAATGTTCATTTGTCGCTTTGGGAGAAAGAAATAATTGGAAATTTCACCGTCATCATCACTCCCTTTTGTACCAGCTGACTCATTAGACCCTGGACATCTATTGAAAATCATTTTCCTTTTGTCTATAGAGTTGTTGAAATCACATCGGTTATTTAAAGGAAATTTTGTCTAAAAATGGATAACGAAAATCCGATCGCGAGTTCTAAGATGTGGCAGCAAGAATCGTATTTGCAAATTTATACCACAGTGGAAGAGATTTGCCACTGCCATCAACATCTTCGAATTTCTCCAGTTCTTTGGACGAAACTCCCTTCAGCAGCAACGTATCATATCAGTGGTCAAGATCTTTCGGCGGTGCTCCGCAGATACATCAAGGTAAGAACCAGAGAGTTATATTTTACCTCAAGTTTTTATTTTTCTCTGCTTTCTTAGAAGGAGTAGAAGACGTATTTTAAGCGGACAAAAGTACAGAGCATAGATGAAGAAAGGTTCGAACATTAACGTTCGATTCAAACATTGTGTAAGTTCTAATTTAAGCTCAAAGAATACGGATATATTATTTATAAAACCTAAGATATCATTCCAACTCTCACTAAACATCGACTTTTCAATGCAGTCCTTAACTTCTACACGTACAATGTGTCATTAGATAAACGTTCAAAACAGCTGAAGTATTTATGGTCACTATCAGGAATAATTATTCATACCAATGCCGCACTCCACTGCTGATTGGCTAACAATTTAGCGGCAAATAGATTTGGGTTCAACGAGCCAAACGTTCAGGTGTCAGTTAAACTGATCAAGTATCAAAACCGATTGAAGATGCTATCCCTTGTTACTGTTATTGTTGTTATGGCAATTAATACTGAGTTTCATTGTTTGAGAGGTAAACTAGTGAAGTCCTCTTGAGACACGGTTACAGGCTCAGACATTTCAAAATTATGTTCGTGTATATAGATCGAGATTATCAACGTTTCCGCTAGAGGAGGTTGAACACCATATGCTAGATTGTGGAATGGTTATTCCAAATCCATTAGCTAGAATGTTAAAAAATTCGCTACAAAACTGTTTACCTTAATTTTAACAAAACATATACTTTTGAAGTTCAATTTAAAAATGGGATCTTTTCATCAAACACAACTCGCTTGAAGAAAATTTTAATAACTGCAAGTTTGAAACTGATAATGTGTAACGAAAACCCAAGATTCGGCATCAAGAACCTGTGGTCAATTTGTGCCACAGTGAATGAGGAAACGCCACTTCAGTCAACATCTTTGAGAGTTTGTTTAGTTTCTTGAACATGACTTCATTCAACAACACTGATACATATCAGTGGCCAACTTCTTCGAGCGATGCTTTCCAAAGCATGCCGTGTTAAGGTATCAAAAACTAGGGATTCTTTTTACCTTAAGTTTTATTTTTTTCTCCGTTTTCTTATAAGGAGTAAAAGACGTATTTTATCCGAGGACGAGAGTTCATAACATAGATGAAAAAGTTATGAATACTAGGGTTCGATTCAGTCATTACGGACAAATTCTTTCTAAAACAACGAGCATTACTCAAAGTAGCTTTCTGCTCCATTTGCAAGGAATCTTAACGCCATCCTTGCTACGAGTCTTTTTATTAATGAGAACATACTCTAAAACGTATAATCAGCTCAATTTCAGAAATATTGGTATAAATAAGAAAACATCTCAACGATGACTTTACTGTATTACTGACACACGCTGTTCTAATTTCTTAACTGGATAACTGTAATTCCCTTCTCTGCAAGTGTCCAGATTAAAAAAAATTGGATAATTTGTCTTTAGCCAATCAAATTCGAGAAAATAATTAATCAGCCAATCAGAGCAGGGCAAGCGTACCGCGTGAGCACCATGGCGTGGCATAACTGGAGTCCATTTTCAGAAAACGCCAGAGATCTCTCAGAAATTATCAAATATTTATCTGAATTTTAGCGACACTAACCAGAATAACCAAAGCGAAAGGTTTCCTGTGCTGCAAGAAGAAGAACTTGAGGGGCAGAGAAGTCACAACTTGTACAAAAACAGATTAAAAAGCACCAAGACATGGTAGAACGGAAAAAATTTCTCTGACAGCCAAATAGGACTCGGCCTGCGGCCTCGTCCAATTTGGCTTTCCTCGGAATTTTTTTCATCCAAATATTTCCAAATTGGACAGCATATAGTCCTATTACATAATTATACAAAACCTCGTTTGACTTCAGTAACTGGCCCAACGTTTTTATCTGGTAGCAACTTTTTCTGATGCCACTACAATACTTCGGATCGCGGACATTAAACCGTAATATTCTAGAAAATTGCAGGTCAGATCCTTTTTAACAGTAAAAGCAGTATACGTCCGCCCAGATGTGCAACAACAAAAACAACAACAACAACATTTATTTGCACCATTTTTACTTTAAGTTTGTATATAACTAAGTTTAGAATTTAGCCTAAAATTAGGTGGCTGGGCACCCGAAATAACTATAAAGAGCTAATCTGGTCGGGTGCCCATTATGTGGTAATTAAATATTGTGAAGGGTCGTAACAAAGAAGAAAACGTCAACAATATGAGATACATACATTTACACAAAATATCTAATTACATTTGAAATAAATCCACACGAAATCCATAAAAGGAAAACTCAAGAACACTGAACAGAGCAATGCCAAAATGCGTAATCAGGATTTCAATACATATTGACAAAATATAATTTAAGACCTTGTTTGAGAGAACGTAAACCCAAGGGTTTCAGAGATTCATCAATCTCACTCAACTCCTGGGCCAGCGTTTCTTATGTTGAATTTATCGTAGTTAGTTCGAATTGATTGGAACAGGAAAGTGGATCCAGCTGCTAAATGCGATTATGCGATTATACGAGTCATTTTAGGAATGTTTAGTTGTTCTAAGAGGGGACTAGAATGAGCATCAAATTTGGAAAAGGTTATGATGTGGATTGTTCTCGTTTGTAGGATTTCAAGCGGTTTGAGGTTAGAACTGTATGTATTTCTCCATACCAAGCAGCTGTATGTGAGAAAAGGGTAAATAGTGGCATAGTACAACTGGACTAAAGTTTTCATATCAACAAAATGTCTAAGTTTGCTTATAATACTTATACTTCGTGACAGTTTTTGCAAACATTGTGAACATGATCTTTCCAGTTCAGATGACAGTCCATTAACACTCCTGACTTAAGCTCATCGCGAAGCTACTCGCTGTCTTCGTTCTGTCTCAAATGAACTTTTGTTTGTTCCTTGCTCTAACTACAACATTTATGGCGACGGATCCTTTTCCGTTTGTGCACCCAAATTATGGAACAACTTACCATACAGCCTACGAAAGTTATCCTCTTTAGTTATTTTTAAGAAACATCTTAAAACATATCTTTTTAATATTTTTATTAACAGTAGTTCTTTGCATTTTAAAAGTAAATAGATGATAATAGGTAATCATATATTAGTAGTTTTTCGTTTTCCCTAGTTTCATTTTCCATAATTTTCTATAGCTTTTACTTTAAGATTGTTTGTAAAGCGCCTTGGACTTTTATGGATATGTGCGCTATATAAGTTTAAATTTATTATTATTATTATTATTAACACGAGCAATTTTTCAACTTGTCAATTTTTATTGCTCGTGTAGGTGATCAACAAGTTTTCCTTTACAATTTCCATTGAAAAGGTTTCCTTGTTCGTGTAGACGACGAGCAAGTTTTCCTTGATACATTTGGGCTGTGCCCGCAATGCCTTGCAGTCAGTGGAGTACTTACGAAAAATTGGTGCCAGTCTTATGTCCAGCCAAAAACAAAATGGCGTCCGTCATTTTGCAAGAGACTGGACACTAAATCAATAAAATCCTTGCCACATTCTCCTTGTTTTCCGTCTACACGAGCAAATTTCTGACTTGACAATTTTTCCTTGTCAAGAAAAAGCTAGCATGCCAGCTTTTCCTTGACAAGGAAAAATTATCCTCTATTCTCCATCTACACGAGCAATTTTTCCTTGTTAAGGAAAACTTGTCAAGGAAAAATTGCTCGTGTAAATGGGGCTTTAGAGTTTTATTATTAAGTCAAAGAACGAAAAAGCTATTCAGTTTCTTTTGTGGAGGGTAAAATTTTAAACGCGTTTTCAAGAGAGGAAAAGCTCCTGTTGAGTATTAGAGTGGTATCATCGGCGTATTGACATACTCCAAGTATGTGAATGCCTCGTATCGAATGATCTCTTCTAATAGCCGATCCGAGAACCTCTGCATAGACTAGGAGACAGGGGACACCCTTGTGTAACACCTCGATTAATCGACAATGCCAGGTGACCATCCGTTGTTCAGTATGTCACTGTTAGCATCGCCGTATTGTGTTCACCCACTATATTAACGAGGGTCCAAAGTTGTAGTATTGCAAAGTTTTAACGATAAAAGACCACTCCAGGTTGTCAAAAGCTTCTTCAAAGTCAAAAAATAAAAGCAAAGTTTCATGAAGTTGACAATGCTATCTAGTAGCCTAACGTCTACTCCGATGGATCTTCCTTTTAAAAACCCTGTTTGATCAAAATTGATTATTGTCTGTAATATATTTTTAATCCTAAGGGTATTACTTTTGCGGTAACTTTATAATCACAGTTTATAAGCGAAATGGGCATCCACATTTTTTCAGACAAAAAATCTTCTTTTTTGGCAGCAAAGATATCAGACTGCGACGCTGAGATGTCGACAAAATTCCTATTTTATGCGCATAATATACTGCGTCTTTCCAGAAAAATTTATAAAATTCAGCTGGAAGACCGTCCGAACTCAGGGATTTATTGTTCGCCGTAGTTTTTAAAGATTGCAAGGCATTCTTTTAATATTAATTTGCCTTCGCATGACTCTTCATGTGAGTCGCTGAGCTTTGCATCTATATTTTCAGGGAAAAAGGACTTCGTAGTTACCCCTGTCTAGTTGGACGATGTAAAAAGCTTTTTGTAAAAACTCTTTGCCTTTACAAGGATTCGTGCATCAGAAGCAATCGAGGTGCCATTTTCTAATTTGAAACCTTTAATAGTTTTTCTGTTGAAGTGACGATTTTCTAGGAAATCTAGATTCAAAAAGTATTTTTTGTTTTTCATCTTCGTTATACCAACGCGGTTTTGACCTGATGTTTGAACCTTGTGTTTTGTATTCAATCAATTTTTCTAATTGATGCTTGAGGTCTTCTAACTGTGTTATGATATAGTCTCGCGATTGCCGTTTGGTTTTTTGTCTTGCATATATTATGGACCTTGCTCGGACTTCATCTTAATTACTTCCCCGAGTAAAAGTTCGTCTACACCATTGTCATTTTCAGTCGTATTACTCTGACACCCCGGTCACTTAATACGAAGTATTCAATTTCCAAAAACATGGATCTGTTAGGTTAGAATGTAAATCAATAAGTACGGTGACCAGAGAGCGGTCCGTTTTATATTCCGGCAAGACATCAGATGTCTGTGGAAAGGCCAGAGCTGATCAGAAAGAAATCAACTCCTTCTCCAAATATATCTTTTAGCATCGGGGTTCAAAATTCGCCATATGTCTACCAAATCTAGATGTTTTTATGGACTCCAATCTTTTTCAATTGCTCTACAGGGACTTTCATTGCAAGGCAATTTGTGGGAATCGACTAACAGACAGCTTCAGAGTACAAACAGGAGTTAAGCAGGGATGTATCCTCTCGCCACTTCCCTTCGTTCTTGCAATGGACTGGTTAATGGGACAAACAAACGAAGGATAGAGCAGGGGTATTCAATGGACAGTTGAAGACCCAGTGTTCGCTGATGATATCACTTTGCTGTCAAGCCGTCATCCTGACATTCAAGACAAATCAGATAAACTTACAACACTTGCATCACAACTCGGAATGAACATCCAAGTGAATAAAACAAAGATCATGAAAATGAACACCAAAAACTCAGAACCAGTCATCACCAATAACCAACAGATTGGGAAGTAGAGGAGTTTACGTACCTTGGAGGTAAGGTGAGTCACTTCGTTGTCATGCATAAACCAGTCACAACATTTGTGTTTGGTTTAATGTACCTCAAACTTCTATTTATCAAAGTTGCAAATTTGAATGGATTAATGACACGTAACAAGTATAAAAATGACTAAGAAACGAGAGTCAATCAGGTTATGCAGTTTGTCCTTCTTTTATTCCAAAAGGACAATCTTCTTAGTAACGTCATCTTACAGACAATTGCTTCTGCATAGGTTCATAGGATAAGAACAGGGAGACAAAGGAGACAGCGACTAACAAATGAGCACCAATCGGCTTATGACGTTTGTCCTTTTTATTAATCAGAAAGACACCATCATTGACGTCATCGCATAGACAATACACCATTTTTCTAATGCAAATTTTTGCTAGATCCAGTCCCTTGTGGGGGCTAAAAGTCATTACTCATTGCATTTAGCCCCCACGAAGGAATGGTCCAGCAAAAATTGGCATTAGAAAAACGGTGTATTGCTTCCGTGTACCGGATGTTCTACCTTGGCCGGAAACAAATTAAAACAATAGTGACAAGATTAATTGCCTACACAATTAAGCGCAAATAGGTACTCTCAACCTATCAAAACTTGCGCACTAATTAAACTCCCCCACCCAAGGAACGAACAAAAAGTAAAAATAAACCTAGATTTTTAGATGGCGGCCAAAATGGCGGTTTATCTACTCCTAAACGTTAACTAAAAATTAGCAATTGTTACCGTGGAAACTAATTTGCAGGTTGTGTACTAATTGCATGCCAAGTGACCTGCTTTTTTAACCCTTATGTCATTATGTTTACCTGTGGCTTCTTCGAACTTCCTTGCCTTATATGTGTATAATTGTAAATATTTACTTATTTTGGCAAAACAAATAAACTGAAACTGAAACTGAAAATGGCTTATGCATTTAAGGGTAAATTTGTCATCAAGTTGAACTCACTGAGTAAAGAAAAACAAAACGCACGTAACGGCGTTTATGCAAGAAATTGTTAATATTTGTTGTTGGAACAAAGATAGACAAGTCAATTGAATTGCTGTAGACTGAAAAACAGATTATTGCATCTTCCTGCTTTTAATCACGCTTCGCAAAGTTCAGACACAATGTTAATTTGCAAACTCGGGATAAAGAAATAATTGGAAATCTCGCCACCATTAATTATCACTCCTTTTTGTACCTTCAGACGAGTAAGACTTTGGACGTTTACTGAGATTTGTTTTTCTTTCGTCTGTATAGTTGTCAGTTATTCGAAGGAAGATCTGACAAAAAATAGTAAATGAGAGTCCAACTGCAAGGTCTAAGATGTGGCAGCAGCAAGAATCTTATTCACCAATGTATACCACAGCGAATGAGTGTTTGCCTCTGCTTGTTAACATTACTACCTTCAGCAACAACATTTCACATCAGTGGCCAAATTTTTTGAAATTGCTACTAAGATATGTCAAGGTTACAATAAACAGGAATTCTTTTTAACTTAAGTTTCTTTTAAAAAGAGACAAAGCGTACATTAAAACGATATAAATTCATACATCAACGTTTAATTCAACCATTATTTAACTTTTTAGTTGAAAGAAAACGGAGAAACTCGTCATAAAACCTACGGTAACATTCCAGCTCTCATTACACGTGGACCTTTGAAGATAGATTATGGTAATTATCTGCTTTTTCCTGTGTTCAATACGGAAGTTGAATCTATTCATTGCTTAAAGGGAAAGTAAACTATTAAAAAAATAAGAGTTTGCACAAATTGAAGTAGCGTTGTTGTAAATGAAGAAAATATACATTGTTTTCCTGTCATCTCTTCTCTTGGAGACATTCAATTGGAGCAAAATGAGTAAAAAAAAGATGCGCACGCGTTGGTGTAATTATTTAAAATGGCGCAATTTGGTACAAACCTCCATAAAATCGAAACACTTCACGCATGTAAAAGCACAGGGATACCATGTTTACCATATGGAACACAAGATTAGGATGGAGTTCTCCTAACGTCGAACGCAAAAAGGTTTATTTGATTGATATTCTGCCATCTATTTCAATTCTGAGCGTTTGACAAGAACCGCCGAGCTGCCAACGTCTTCAACGTATGTTCAAATAATTCTAGATCTCAAAGACTCTTAGACACAATCTTGAAAACTGCGACAAATATTTCTGAGTGTGGTTCCCATGTTACTTCTGTTGACTGCAGTCAGCTTGAAAATGAGAAACTACTACCAATAGTTTTTGCAGTACATTCTGGGGAACATTTTTGCAAGTTTCCGTTCAACCTGGGATGTCTTGGCAGAAGCTACGTAGTCATTTTGGTAGTTAATTCTGAAGACTTACAATATAATGTTTGAATTTTAACGAAAATGTAATAAAATATACATTGATGTTACCACGGTCCTGTGCAAAATGTTCCGAGCATAGATGACTACATTTTTCTAGGTTTTGGCAACTCTTTTTCTCTAAGTTCAATTATCTTTTAGCTTTATCAATCTGATGTGTGCAAAAGCCAAACATTATATCTAAATAGCTGAACATTATCTTTGTTCCCGTGTGTTGAAACCACCACCTGCTGAAAAGATACCGTTGACCATCCCAAAGTTTGAAAGCGTTCCTCAGTACCTGCGTTTTGAATACGAAATAGAGAAATGCATTGCAATGCATAACAGATGGAAACCCCTCCAAACTTTGGTCGAACTCAGTCATTGACGAAAAGTAGTAAATCATTTAATTAAAACCAATGATGCTTGCAATCTTCAATCTTCTTTTCTTTCTTTTGTGTTCTTATAGAGTTTGCAGTATTGGTGCATACTCCCTATCTCATATGCACGAATACCGTAATACTGTTTATTTTCTCTTTTCTTTGTCTACTTTTTAATATGTCTGCACTATGTAATTTTTTACACTTGTAAACTGTAAATTGTAGCTGCAGCTATTTTGGAAATGTAATAAAATGTATTAAAATTAAATTTAAAAAATTGATAGTCATTCAATTGCCGAAATATTATTAGCAACTGCAGCCAGATAATGGGCGAGTGTTCTGATTAGTGGATTAGCAGAAAATTGCAAGTTAACTAATTCTGGGTAGCTGTTAACATGTGGCGTCATCGTTACGTCATAATGACATCGAAACTGTCAAAAGTTCGGGTCAGTTTCACAAAATCACTCGATTCGCTGCCAACAACCGAAATTGTATTATATTGTATATCCAAGGTTCTCACTATCTCCCTTTTTGCGAATCAATCTGACTTCAACCCTAACCCTCACTAACCAGAGATAACAGTATATAGCCATGAATAACCCTATTTCGTGACTATAAGAGTATGTTTTGAGCCGTAGCAGTCCGTTATATATCTTGAAGTTGGCGTAAAAAATAAAATCGCCCGTGCCGGATAAGGTTCCGTAAGTTATACTTGAACAAAAATAGACGAACTAAAGTTAAGTTTTTTTGGTATTTTCTTTTCTTTTTTGTGTGCTTCATTTCTTGAATATGACAAAGGAAAATAAGTGAAAAATTAGATTAGAAATAAATACATAGATATGTAAACGAAAAGTAGATAAAAATTAATAAAGTCACACACATACACAACTTGCACGTAGGCATTCAGTTTATCTTCTTTGATAATGATTATTTTAGTTCTTTTCGAGCAGGTGCTAAGCATCCTCTTTAAAAGGGAGAAAAGCCCCCCACTTATTGTAATGACATTCTAGTTTGTTGTTTTCGAAATTTAATTTTCGAAACAATGCGTTATTGTATGTGGAGTGAATACGTACATGTAGGATCTTTACAGCCATTCTGATTTCTTTGACATCGAGGTCTTCTTTCGAGACAGCCATTTCAATACCCAGCAAGAGAATCTCAGTTTTTTCACGATTGATTCTTAAGCCTGAGTATGTGCTATATCTTTATAGAGTTCTCATGAGACTATGATATGATCGTTTGTTTTTTAACCCTATCTTGCCCGGGGGGGGGGGGACGGAAAGTGCCCGCGCTAAGTTCAACCATAGAGAACTTTCTTGATATTCACGGAAAAGCCACCAAATCCGGTGACTTTTCCCCAAATTTATTGAAGAACAGCTTATGGAAAACATTTTTGTCAATGGTATCACTGGTTGCCATGCAACACAGTTTTCGACGCCATTTTTGGAAAATTTTGCTTTTTAGTATTTTTCTTCAAATACTAACGGAATATTTCAAACAATTAGTAATTCTTAGTCTTGAAGTCAATCTTCGGATATTTTCTTGAACCCAAGTTACTTTGCACTTGATTTGTGACGTCATAGGTATTGCGCAATACCTTTCTAAAAATCCAAAATGGCGGCCATGTTTTTGTACTGTGTCAGACTTTGAAGGCTTTCCCGGTAAATTTATATTTGAAAACGTTGGGAACAAATCAGCAAAGGA
>JAOBYH010141873.1:0-10863 GCA_025403525.1 Umimayanthus kanabou
AACTTGCACTGAAAATAATGATAATAATGGTGATGATAATGATGATGATGATGATGATGATGATGATGATGATGATGGTGATGATGATGATAGTTGTTTATATATGTAGAGAATAAATACAGGTAAAGATAAAGCTTAGCTCTAGAAACTAACTAATTTACAATATCTAAGGAATGAAATATAAAAACTGATTGCAACATTTATAAAACTAATTAGAGTAAAATATTAAATTGGCTCTGAGGGATATAGTTATCAGGGGAAACAGTCGAACAAAACGTTCCGGATTCTCCACTCGTGTGCGCCAAGCGTAAGTAATAAGGTGCAAGAGCATTAACTCATATGTTAAATCCTTAGGGCTATGATGATGACGGCGTGCGACCTATCAGGTATTTCCAAGCCCTGGGCAATCCAGAGAAAGGTGAGATGCGTGTGTGTGCAGTAATACTCGCTGATCTGACCATCCCAGCTCCCACCCGCACGTTCACCCACTAGGCTTCTGCGCAAGTTAAACACCTTACAGGGTTCGTACACCACCTCAAAACCTGGAAATTCTCGAATTTTGGGATTTTTCATTCAAGGTCTCCGTCTGGGGTTCCTTGAAAAACGAAAGTTTTTCATGAGAACATGCAAAAACCCTTGCCAAGTTTGAGTCTGCAGTCCACCCAGTGTAATTTCTTCGGATTGGTTAATTTTTATACATCATTTTTAGTCTATTAAGCAGACGTTTCTTCAAAGTTATTTGTAAGGGATTTTTCCTGTTGTTGAGGAACGTCAGATTGTTGTCGAGTATAGGACTGCTGAAGGAAAGTGGGTATTTGTGTATTTGAGAGGGAGGCGTATAACGCAGTTAAGCCCTGGAACTATGGCCTGACCATAGCCGGCGTGGCTTGTCAAAATTACTTGTTCTGTTCAGCACCTCTGCTCGGACAAGGCTATTCTGCTTAGTGAAACCTTAACTTTGCTGGCTCTGTATTTATGAATGAATGCTCTGTTTTCAATGTATGTGATCGAAGTATTTTTTGGCTTGGTAAAGCCATTAGAAACTGATATCAAGTACAGTTTCAGATTGCGTCAAGCAAGTTGTGAAATCGGTGTAAATTTCCCAGTGAATCTTTTGTTGAGTCATTGTGTTTGAATGTGTAAATACTAACTTTGTTAATCAAACCACATATTTAGCTTAATCGTCGGCGCAGAAAAGACAGTTTGCTTTAAAATTAGTCTTCCAGTATATCTAATTTAATCATCCTCGTATAGTGGTTTTTAAATGTGGTAAGTTGAAGTTCTGAACAAATGTCCCAAATGATACCTTCTGAGCAATAGCCCTAGAAAGGAAATGGTCCCACACGGTGAAAAAGAAACAATCTCTGACCCCGGCGGGATTCGAACCCACGATCTCCGGGACAGATCACCGTTGCTCTACCAACTGAGCTACAAGGCCAGATGGGAACAGGGTAATTACGATGGTAACTAGCGGCAAATAACACCTACTCGGCCTCGCTCTTGTGCTGATACCCCTCCTATTGTTGCATTTTCCCCTGCAGGTAGTGGATCTCGTCACGCGTGAGTTCTTTCAGCAGGGGGATCTGGAGCGAGAGACTCTCAACGTTGAACCTCAGGTGGGGTGCAAATGTAATGTGCTGGTTACAGTACACGTTATATGGTCCTTGGCTTGAGAAAAGAGATAAGTTTAATGGTTAAATTTAACTTAGGGACCAGACGGGTCATTATTTGCGGCCCGAGTTGGGGCTGAAGAGAAATTATTAGGGTAGCAAAAAATTTCGGCCATTTTTACACGAATGTGAGTTTTTTAACAGTTGTTTGTACTGAGAAAAGCCTCAAAACCAGGTTGAGTGAAATATTTTCTCTTAGTCAGTCCCAACCCCAGCCGTAAATAATGGCTGGTCCCTCATTAGCAGTTGTTAAAATACAAACGAAGACTACCATGGGATAGGCGGCATGTAGGATAAACTGTTCTGTCAAGTTTTAAATGTTTAGACAAGAGCACCAACGATAAACCTGCATTTGAAGTTAGCCAACATTTTAGAGTTTTATACATCAGTGCTTGTAGTTTCTTAAAAAAATTGCGACTTCCAACGCAGTTTCTCGAAATGAATCGTAAAACGTATCGTGACAACTATCCTTAGCTTGATATCTTCCTTACCACTTGGTTGATTGGTTCATCCAATGAGACTATAGGTTTCCTAATGTCCAGGTGTAAACAAGTGCTTTGCAAACTCGACCTATGTTACCCCTTGCTGTCCAGCCTTCTGATTGGTTGCATTTTTCATGACAGGGATAAATGGTCGCGTCTATTCTTCATAGCCACAAACTGCCGAAGCTCATTTAATTTTGTGTTTTTTGGTAATGGTGCATTATAAATGTAACTTTGTGTGCCTGGTTCACAGACGCCGAAGAATTCTTGTAAGACTCTTGCCTTTGCAGCTGTATCGCTAATTTAACGAGTTCTGCATTTTGTGGTTCCAAAGTGTTCGTTAATTTAGGTTTTAACCATTGTAGGCTATGATGGACCGACAGAGGATTGACGAATTGCCCTCGATGCAAGTGCAATTCTTCGAGACAACTGGACTTCCAGTATTCAAAGTAAGAAACATTTTGCCCCAGTTCTTCTATAGCTATGCTGTGATTGGTATAAAGTTATTGACGCTATGCTGTGATTGGTATAAAGTTATTGACGCTATGCTGTGATTGGTATAAAGTTATTGACGCGGTGTAGTGCCATTTTATTAGAGCAACTTTATTAATTACAGTCGTTACATTTCTATGCATTTTTAAAAGCAGCCCTTGTGGTAATAAATGCACCGCTAGAATGCTACGGAAACAAGAATGGTTCGCGGCTGTCCATTTTCTTAGGCATTCTATTTACAATTAAGTCGAACTCGCAAGCACCAAACTAGCCTTGAACCCATCCTAGCAGTTGAAGGCCAACATCAGCGTCCGGTCCGTTTAACTCTTGGTTTCATCATGTTAATCGAAAAACTTGAAGTAACTCGCTGCATCCCCACGTTAAAAATCAAACTTAAGTTAAATGTGATATAGAATAATTAGTATTTTTGCTTGCCTGCTATGGAATTTGATTTACCAACTAAACGGTTTCAGCAATCGCACACACCGTTATAAGGGCATGGGATAACAACCCGCGCATGGTACAACAACTCTGCGTGTAAATGTATTGTTGAGGAGAGGCTAAAACTGATTTATCTGTGATCACTTCTGCAGATTCTTGGCCAATTCAACCCCAAATTAATGCCGATGTTTGAAGGAGCTGAGGCAAATATGAAGCGATGGCGTGAGTTGGATGCTGAGCGAAAGCGCAAAGGTCACGTGCACAAGCTTCAGTCGGCCGGAAAGAACGTCACGTAATGATGACACGTGTTGTCACGTGGGCCAATAAAATAAATGGCGCGGTGTGTTCGAAAAATGGCCGGCGTAACACAAAGTGGTACTTGTAGGTTTGAGAGTGCATAGTGTTCCTGGGCTGTCATCAACAAGCACATGCGAAAAGAAGATTAGAGAATGTTCCAACGACCCTTTGTCTTTGAAACCGTGTTGTAGTCCGAAAAGTCCTGGTGCTGAGCCAAGAACAACTGGGAACTCGGAGCTGGAGCACGCACCGCTAACCTCATAGCATCGAGGCTCCATGTGATGAGGTTATGAGGTCGAAGTAAATGTTACAAGGGAATCACTGTTGTTACGGTAACAATGACGTCACGAACAGGTTCGAGCGGATGACAAGGTCAATAAACTGAATCAAAGAATTACGGTATATGCAAATAATTTTTAATGCGAAGGAAACTATGATTTGCTACTGACAGATAGGATTTAATCGGACAAAATAAAGTTCTGATTATTTTATTAAATACATCCGGGAACCCTCAGTGGAAAGCTCTGGAATATGGAGCTACTTGAGCGAAAAGCTCGTTAAACAGGTCCGTTTGCCAAATTTTAATTCCGCTTGCGTGTTCTTCGTATTTATTTTTATCAGTTTTATCTTTAGTTGATTGCGTTGTACCATGAGTATCCGTAGTAGTGTAATATACAAGGCATATGCAAGGCCAGTTAGAGTCGCACTTGATATCATCTTTGTCCCACTGAGACTGATATGTTCAAAACAGCAAGGCAATCCTGGCGTGAATCTTTCTTAAAAGAGTAGCGGGGTCCTTTTTATCATAATTCTGTCTCACCGAAAAGCAATTAAAACTATCTAATTATCAAAGTTATTAAGTTGACTTTTTGCTTACTACCAGCCAATGAGCTTCTCGATGCTGATAACAGCACCTGCTACAAAACAACCTGTTAACTTCCGTTGGTAACGAGACAGATAAGAAGGAAACGGTTTGTGTTATGTTAAGCTTCGTGTGTGACTCGTTGGAGCCTTTCGTTTGCCACTGGCAAGTTAGACGTGGGCTCGCCAATGAGACAAGGGTGTCAACGGGTACGTAATAAAAGAGTAGGGGACTGTGATCTTGAACTGCGTTTGCTCTGTCAAGCAGTATAGCGGCAATTGGCGATCTGTCTATAATCATTTAACTCGTGTTGTTTATTCGTTCAGTTGTCGTGTTGCCGTTTTCTCAACCCACGTGGTCCCGAATGCCCGACACAGAAAGCCACTCTTTTCTGTCCGAATAGTAGTCCGCTTCTTCAGTTAGAAGATAATGGCCGATTCAAGAAATGCGGTGAAGTAGGAGCAAGTCTTCGCATGTTGCAAGAAATACTAATCGGCGCAGCAAATTTTAAAATGCTATTCGTGGCTGATGTACCCCACTAACGAGTTTTACGACAAGCAGCATTTCAGCAACTTTTCAAAAAAACGAGCAACTTAGAGAAACTACAAAATAAGTAAATTTTGCGAAACCTTTGTGAAAATCAGTATCATCCTTTTTATCATTTTCGAGCAGGGTAAAGCAAGATGTTAACGTTTTTCAAACCTAAATCAAACTGAATGGAAACTCGCAGTTTTCAGCTGTCGATTTAGGCGTGCTTTCTTTAAACAATAATGGAAGTTTTTGATGCAGGGCTCAAACTACATGCGGAGCGCTATTAAACGACAAACTAATAGTTAACTTCCGTTGGCCGTGTGGCGTTTCAAGTAAAAAACTCCATGTTATTGCGCTGTTAACCAAACCGCCGCCGTGTTTTCGAGAAACTTGTTGTTGACGTGTTAGACTTCTGAGCTCCACGTTTGACGTTACCCGGCAAACGGCGGGGATAGAAAAGGGATCAGAACTAAATTCTCTAAAGTTGGGAAACCCGTCCAGTTTTGATCGAAAGCCGATTTTCCGATTTTAAGGGAAGAAAAGGATGGTTTTGACCAATATCTATCATTTCAGCTCGTTTTCTCTACAGATTCTATTAAATAGTCCTATATAACTGTTCGTGATTTTGTTTCATTAGAATGCGTTCAATGCTTGAGGATACAAAAGATTGTTGTCGAAATTTCGTTAGTCACGAAAACAGTTAGCGGCTGCCGGGGAAGTGAAAAATTTGCTCAAGTGGCATAGCCAAGAACCGCTAAAAAATTTCGTATCAAAATACACCAAAAAAAACCTCCAGATTTCGAAAATAGAAACAATATACTTCGTATTTAGGTAAATTCATTTCCAAAATTCATGTACCAATTGGGTTTTCAGGCGGTTGAAAACACACTAAAATTGGCTTCTCCAAGAAACTCAAAACCTATACTTCTTCAATGGCTTGTCAATTTATTCCTGCGAGGCTTGTAGCTAAAACTTTTGTTGCTAAACAATCTGCTAATGACACCCTTTCAAGCTGTTAACTTGGTTAGCTTAGACGTTTAGTACAGCTCCGAGAACGCCGATGTAATTTGTGCAATTTTCACTGTTGCGAGGGCCTTGAATCGGTTCAAAATGGCTATAACCGTTAACGTTCTCGTTCAGAGCATAGAATAAACAAAGCCAGCTCATATTGCCACTTCTGATAATAGTTCACCAAGACCTTCCATCTGACAAAGTTTGGACGATTTGAGTTTTTCAAAGTTGCGCGATATATTTGATAATTACTGACAGCCGCTCTTAATATGTTTTTTGAAAGATTTCCGAAGATTTTCGATCATTTCCGACTTTTTCAAGTAGATGAAGTTCCGGATGGCATTGCCAATTTAAGTTTTAATTGCACATGTGCTATTAAGAGTTAATGCACGGTATTGAGAAAAAATCCATAGTCAAGCAACCAATCAGAGTGTCCAGTATATATTTGTTTTTGGTTTGTTTATGTAATAGGACTACATGCTGTCCAATTTGGAAATAATTGGATGAAAAAAATTCCGAGGACAACCAAATTGGACGAGATTCAGGACCAGATGTCTTCAAGTTTTCTTGCTTCACGGCGCTGCCCTCGTCACTCGTCGAAGACATTCAACCTTGTCTTGGTGCTTTTTAATGTGTTTTTGTTCACGTTATGACTTCTCTGCCGTTCAAGTTCCTCATCTTGTAGCACAGGAAACCCTCTAGCCTGCACAGCAGGTGCTCCAATTTGCTTTCTTGTATCTTGTCGCTTCCAGCTGCGAACGTGACTTGTCCGCGCCGGTTGTAGCCTCGTTCACGCGGGCTTCGCCCGCTCGTGCCTAGCCCTCTCTCCGCTTCGCGGAGAGATGACTTTTATTGCTCGATGCCCCGGCGGAAAAATAGCCAAGCAAAAAAAGCCAAGGGCTAGAAACCCTCCGCTTTGGTTAGTTGGTTAGTCTCGCTAGAATTCAGAGAAAAATTTGGCAATTTTCTTAAAATGTAGTTATGTACTCCGAAGCGCGATGCGACTATCGTGTCATGTCACATCATGGTGTGACACGGTACGCTTGTTTTGCGTTGATTGGCTGATTCATTGTTTTCTTGAATTTGATTGACTGGGACAAACTATCCAACTTTTTCTTAATCTGGACACTTGCGTTGTTGCTGTTGTGAAAGTCTCAGATGAAACTAGCCAATTAATCATTATGATTAATTGGACAATTAGACGGATAATAGCTTGGTCAATACTATAGTGTTAACTAACCAGCTATATAATTAATGGTTTAAAATCATATTTGTGATTACAAATTGTTACGCGGTCGTGTGATTTCAGACCAAATTGCACTCCACTCAGTTCAATTACCATTATTTATCAGGGGTTTGGGTGGGCTTACTGGATTGTAAAGGGTTAGGTGGGCTTATAACCGCAACATGAAAATCGTTTCGAAATAACTAACATTTTCTCTAACTACTTACAAACTATATCGATAAGCTTCGTATGCCATGTCTCCATCACAAACTTAACAAAGTGTTCCCATGCTGCATCACGCGGCCGTTGTTTCAGTAATGTGGTATTCTATTAGTCAACCATAACATACAGAAAATTTATAGCTGGTTGACACTATTATTATAACTGGGACAATTTATGACCAGATAACCGGAGGGGCTTGTAACCGGAGGAGCTTATAACTGGAGGAGCTTATAACCGGAGGGGCTTGTAACCGGAGGAGCTTATAACTGGAGGAGCTTATAACTGGAAGAGCTTATAACTGGAGGAGCTTATAACCGGAGGAGATTATAACTGGAGGAGCTTCTAACTGGAAGAGCTTATAACCGGAGGGGCTTGTAACCGGAGGAGCTTATAACTGCAGGGGCTTATAACCAGAGGGGCTTGTAACCGGAATAACTGGAGGAGTTTATAACCGGAGGAGTTTATAACTGCAGGGGCTTATAACCAGAGGGGCTTGTAACCGGAGGAACTTATAACTGGAGGAGCTTCTAACTGGAGGAGCTTATAAACGGAGGAGCTTATAACTGGAGGAGCTTATAACCGGAGGAGTTTATAACTGCAGGGGCTTATAACCGGAGGAGCTTATAACTGGAGGAGCTTATAACTGGAGGAGCTTCTAACTGGAAGAGCTTATAACCGGAGGGGCTTGTAACCGGAGGAGCTAGTATAACTGCAGGGGCTTATAACCAGAGGGGCTTGTAACCGGAGGAGCTTATAACTACAGGGGCTTATAACCAGAGGGGCTTGTAGCTGGAGGGGCTTGCCCTGCCTAAACAATAATTAAAATTTCTCTCCTCAGGGCTGAGGGCAGCATGTGAGTATGACTTCATAAGCCATGTTCTCAACGGGAAGGCCGAATTCACTAGAATCATTTGATATACATCAGTATCTCCACATTCTTAGTAACTATTAGATAAATAGTGTTCTCAACTATACCTTGTAACAATCTGGTAAACCAAAATTACAGAAAGACTAGTTTTGAAAAAAACTTTTTTCTGCGTTGGCGAGTAAGCTGAATACGGGTTTGATCAACAAAGGTTGATATGGTATATTTTTCGCAGACTGCTCCGACGAAGGGCTAACGCTCGAAACGTTAGCTACACATCAAACCCCACAGGCGAAAAACATACCATATCAACCTTTGTTGATCAAACCCGTATTCAAAAAATTACAGAGTCGAGAATTCCGAGGGAGACCAACACTCGCCCAGATGAAACGATCTCTGTTATCAATAATTGCCATAGTAACTACTGAGAGAAGAAAAATCTTAATTTCCACGCGTGTCCACCTCTTAGAGGGCACTTGATTGGTATGTGGCATCCGTCTACCCCCCACCCCCTCCCCGAACAACAGCAGCAACAGGGAAAATAACACAATGCATTCATTTCCACCGTTGCCTCGGTGAACTCCTGTTCATTTGCCGGAAAAAGTTTTTGGACTGATTCCTTCCATAGGTTTTTAATTATTGCATAGCATACTTGATCGATAACACGATGGACTGTTGCTACCCTTCGTTCAAAAAAATCTGCAATGGTGTACAAACAATCCCCTTGCCAAGTCTGTGCCAGCACATTGCCCAATACGCATTCAGGAGAAATTGGCAACAGAATCCTTCTGAATGGCTTGTCGAATGTTTTGCAATATATATTCAAATGTTCGTCGTGAAACCCTGTTTGCTTGAACCCACAGTTGTCATATGTTTGCCAAGTGAGTTCCCAAAACTCCTGCCGATTCCTTGGATAGCAAAGACTAGTGCAAAAGCGACGACTTTCAACTGCTTCATAGCATTACATCACAAATTATGACACAAACGCTAAACAGGAACCGTTTCCTTTGACCTATTAACGCCGCCATTCGCTAACGTAAACATCTTCGTTTACTCCATCCATCAAAAACAAAAACAAATCCTTACTGAAAGGTACCATACTGTTTCAAAACTATTGTCCGCTGACACACACATTCAGGATTTTTTTCGTAATTAAGTTGTTGTACCAATCGAAGCCAAGTTTACGTCGTCTAACAGTCGCAATTAATAGGAACTATTTAAAAATGCGACGTATAAATTAGGCCTAAGAATTCAATTATGTGATTTAGATGTATGGCTAGTGTCAGAAAACACATTTATTGGTCTTCAGAAAGTTTTAATTGCATAAACAGCACACTAATCCTAGCCCTAACCCCAATGAGTTAATGAATTACAAGACATGCTGTGAACTAACCATAATCTTAACCATAAACCTTTAATTCTAACCCTGACCGTAACGATAACAACAATTCCATAAAAAAAAATCTTTGAATTGTATATCAGTAACATTTTCATAAGAATAGTTTGGAAGAACAACTCGTGTGGTTTATTTTTAGAAACCGTATAGCTACCTCTTCCTGTTACTTTTATTTTTATTCAATTTCCATCACTCTCGAATTTTTAAATTATGGTCTAAATATAGCCAATACTTCAAGCCTAGTATTCGTTTAAAGAAAAAAAAATAGCAAATGAGGTTTGTTTGCTGTGGATTTCGTTATTGGTATTGTAAACCCAATCTTCTGATTGGTGCGCCTTCATGCGTACAACTGACAAATTCCACCAACAATTTGCCTACAAACGTTATATTGCTCTGCATAAATGATAGGCTTACAAAAATTGTGATACTTTGATCATCTCTAAAAATTAATTAAATTATGATTGTAATTAAACGCTTTTCGTTATCTGGTTCTTCCTGAGATTTTGTCAAATTCAGCCTCAAATTGTTCTTATTTTTGTACATAGCTGTTCTTGTGGAAAAATCGGTTGCTTGTGAATTGAACCTGAAATTGTTCTTCACTTGCTCTTAAAATTCGGCAATAAAAGGAAAAAAAACAGTCTTTGCCTTGGTGTTCTTACAAAGTTCGTTTGTTTAAAAGTATAATGTAAGCACGCCTGGCGAGACCTCGATTGAAAAATATATGGTGTTCGAAAATTGATCGATACGTTTCACTCTTGTACGTTTATAAATTACTCACAGCAATTGCAATTCAGACAACTTTACTGGCCTTTGAGTTCCTTTTTAATATACTCAAGGTATACAATATTGTCATTTTGGAATTTGAAAACTGAATAATCTGTTGAGAATTTGTAAGATTGATCCTTCGATCAAAGGAATTAAACTTGTGTAGTGAGCCAACGGTGGCTTAACATAGCAGAAGTGATGAAGCAATTTTCATCAATCATGTAATTCACGACACTCTTTTTTTTTATGAGAATCTTTGTTAAAAGAACGTTGAGACAGCAGCTGAAAAACGACAAAAATTTGAAAAGAACAGGCTAAGAAAACACCGCAGGTTGAAAATAAGAAAGGAAGAAATGAATTGAAAATAATCAATAATATTGCGAGTATACGTATACGGGTCTTGTAAAAGAGCCGTTAATTTATTTATGGTCATATTAAGTCTTGTGGTACATAGCCGGTATATTTGGGTGTATATATCAAATAGAATATCAGTTAGATGTTATATTTTTAAGAACAGCCTTTGAACGTACACGCTTTTTTTTTTATAAGAACCAGTAAATTTTGGCCGAGGCTCGTTGTTCTTAAGTTTTTGCACAATTTGAGT
>JAOBYH010141984.1:0-10863 GCA_025403525.1 Umimayanthus kanabou
TTATATCTACTTGCAGGCCAGTGGAATATAACCAACTTGTAATAAATTAAATATCAATAAAATCTGATCTGATCTGATCTGAATTATATTCAGTAATTGTGCTTACTTATAATTGTGCTTACTTAGTGGGTGGCTCCGCCCAAAATGTTCCAAATTTTTGGTTTGGGATATAGAGCGACCTGTTACGGATGTTATTGTTTGGACTTTCATAAGGCATTGCGATCTTAGTACACGAGCACGTTCTTGTGCTCGAGTTGAGTATTATTAAATAAAACATGGTGTCAGAGGTGGGATTTGTAGAATTGCACATAATTTAGGAATCCTACTTATGACAAGTTTATATTTTAGTATTTATTGTCTGATAAACGAGTTGTTGTCTTCTGTGCAATTCAAATGTGCCCAGAACAATGGCTGCTGATTGGTTGTTCCAGTGTCCACTACTCCAGACCTGCTCTTTTGGAGTAATAACAAGGTGTTAAAATTTCTCTTGACTCTTATTTTTCAAACAACTAAAGAGCTCCAGTTGCTTAGTTTCCAGACGGTAAGGTTTTGTGTGGAGGTGTGGTTTATTGCTTTTGTTTGATTATCCAATTATATCGTTTATTTGATCAAATACGTGATCACCCACAAATTCTGCAATCTCTATTCTGCAAATTCTACAATACTCCCCTTGCCAAAATAGTCGAATCTTCAATTTCAAAGAAGAAACAGTTAACAGTGCAAAATTGGTTGTAGAGTGACTCCAGTTGTAGAGATTATTTATAGTTTTTTCAGGAATCAGTTGTCTGACTGCGCATTGCTCACTGTGAATGTTAAACCACTCAGCCTTCTAACCATTGTGGTTGACAACTCCTAGCAACGTCAACTAATCAAATCTATTATTGTTTTATCTCTCTTGCCAAAATGGCTGGATTTTCATTCTCAGACAATTGGTTTTCTTAAAAAAACTTCAGATGTAGCAATTATTTATAGTTTCATCAGGAATCAGTTGTCTGACTCTGCATTGTTCACTGTGAATGTTAAATTACTCCACCTTCAAACCATTGTGGTTGACCACTTCTAGCAAGCCCCTCTTGCCAAAATGGTCGAATCTTCATTCTTGAAGAGACGTTTTTAACCTTACAAAATTGGTTGTCTTGAGAAACTTCAGATGTTGCAATTATTTATAGATTTATTAGGAACCAGCTATCTGATACTGCATTATTCACTGTGAATGTGAATACCACCATTGTGGTATGACAGCTCCTAGCAGCATCTTCCCATCAAACAATTGTGAACTACCACACGAACGCTGTTGATACTAACCTAGTAACTGCATGGTAGTAATACACCTTCCCTTCGGGGTCAGTGGCTGTCTTCCAATTAGGTGGCAATGCTGGACGCTTTGATTTTGGTCTCGGGGGAGGGGGAGATGGGTGACCTAAACTTGTGGCCTTCTCTTCTTCAGTGGCTACTGTCATTTTCTCTGGACTAAGAGGCGGCAATGGATGAGCTTGTGCTGGGGGATGAGCTTGTGCTGGGGCATACCCTGGTTGAACAGACGGAACCGGCAGTATGGTAGAACCCAGCTGTCCTGTGGAGCTTTGGTGTGCCTGTGGAATGCTGTATCCCAATGGTTGGGCCAGCGACGGAGGTGATGAAAACTGCTGGAACGGGCCTTGCTGATTTGCGTAGGCCAGCTGGGGTACTTGCGATGGGTACTGGTACTGATTGACAGGGGGCGGGACATTGTACTGAGGCAGTGGCCCCTGGTACTGCTGAAGCCCAGAAAGATAATGTGCCTGGACTGGAGCTGCAGGATGCTGCTGCTGTTGCTGCGGAAAATTTGGAGGTGGAACATTTCTAGGAAAATTTGGTGGGGGAATACTTGGAGGCATGACACTTGGTGGAGGGTAATTTGGTGGGTAGTTTGTAGGCGCGTTGGGCATTCCTACAACACCTTGGCTGTTTTGGCCTTGGTTTTGCACTTGTCCTGGGAACATTTGGGGTATTTGTTGTACTGATCCTCGCATCTGGTGTGGTACCCCAGACCACTGGCTGCCCTGTTGAGAGTTGATATTGGGTGCTATAAATCCTCCAACGGGATTCATATTTACACTGGAAGAGCTCTGATTATAGTTCATCTCCTGTGTGTCACCCATGTTCGACTGGCCATGTAATGGTTGTCCACCAAAGCTCTGTGATTCTCTGTAGCTTTGCTGGTATCCAAAAGTCTTATTCTTTTTTAATTTTTTCATCTTCCTTAGTTGAGTTCGTTCTTTCCATCCCTTAAAAGGTTTGTCTTCAAAGCCACTCTCCATTCTCTGACGAAAACCAAACCGCTGCCTTGGGGGTGTGCTTAAGCCTGTCGAAATTAGTGGAATAGCCAGTTGGTTTTCACAAGTTGATCCCAATTCTGCCGACCCTTCAGCTGGATTACCTGGAAACGTGTGTGGAGTGCAATCTTCCTCTGAGTCCAGCTTAGGATTATGAGCAGCGGTGGGTATATCCATTAGTGGTAGCGGCGTTGTCTGGGTTGGATTGACAGTAGAGCTTGGAGTGCTGCATTGATCTATGACACCTATAACACTCCACTTGACCGGCGAACTGGTCGGAACCCTTTAAATAAAATCAAAATAACAGTTGTAAATGAATGAATGAACGAACGAACGTAATTTGATGTTTTTCTTAGAATAAAAAAAAATGAACAAAGTAAAATTTGAAGCTTATTCCCCAAACAAGAAATTGGGCACTCCCCTTAAATTTTCATCTTAAAATGCTGTTCTCAGCAGCATTTCCACAAAGTATTCTAATGCTTTAGCAGAAAATGAGACCCTTGGATTTTGTGTTTTATGAGAATTTTCAATTTGAAGATATTATTTTGCTTAGTTTCTAAAGTAAACTGTGATAATAATTATAACGATAATAATTACATAGCTTAAATAATAGATACCTTTGTTCCTCATCTTGAATGGAGCTGCCTGAAGGAATAAAGAAAGACATATAAATCAATAAACAATTAAATTAATCTGGTATAAAAAGTTTCTGGTGTCCGAGTTTGGTTTATTACTTTTTTTTATTAAACAGGAAAAAGTTACTCGAAGTTTTATATACTTATATAAATGTTTGGTGCAAAAATTACATAATATATTTATTTAAAATTGAACGATTCTAACAATTGTTTGTTCACTGTGCTTTACTGGTCACCTTTATTGAAGACAAACTGTACAAAACCCACAAACTTGAATGGTTCCGAGGAAACATAGCAATTTCAAAATCACAAAATTTTGGTATTACAGCCAGAAAGCAAGTGATATTAGCGCTTTATCGTCGCAGTTGCAACCTTCTGTCTGCTTGTAGTTTCTAGGTTTTTTGCACATTCAATTGTAGCTTTTGAGCTACTGAGTTACAATTCTGCTATCTAACATAAGAAAGGCAAAATCTAAGTATTATATTATCGTGATATCTAAGAGTTTTTTCAAAAACATATACTTTTGAGCTTGTGCCAAAGCAAGGGCAATAAATAAATAAGTTACGCTTTTCCAGAAATAGTCTCCTTTTAATATTTTCTCCTAAATTATCTTCGTTAGTACACGCATTTAATCGTAATGCAATTTGAAACAATTTGGCAACTTGCACTTGAAGTACGGTTATTGTATTTAAATTATTATTATTATTACTATATTATTAATACTGGTTCACTCAGCTGTGTGCCCATCTATGAAAAAAGACTGATACAAAAAGGCAATGTTTTCAATAAATCATTCCCCATTTGATCAGATTACTAACCCACACTGCTGGGAGTGCCAACTTTGCCAGATTCTATGCCTCTTTTTTCCTAAACAGAACAAGCAAATTAATGATTGTAGATTTTACATTTCATTCAACATAATGTATTTATTTGGAAATTGGCTGGAGTAAAATATGCGGCATATAGAAGGGTACAAATATTTACAGGTCATGGATATACTAATTTTCAAAGTTAAAACATTTACAATAGTTACTGGAATGTCTACAGATTGTGTAATATCAATCGGACAACATTCAACAACATGAGAAAATAGTTAGGATCACGAACTACTGAGCAACTTCAAGGTCATCAAAAGCTTCAGAAATCTGGGAAATGAAGCGATTTGCCTACAAAGCATAGTCGCATCCTTCTTTCGTAGTAGTGTGACTGTTGAAGTCAAAGGCGATCTGAAGGAGTGATTATTCTTATTAATAATAATCTTTATTAAAATCCAACTTGCAGCATAAAAAACCCTGAATTACTTGGATTTTTACAATATTTTGGTGCCTAACATTTCTGTTACAATCTTACTATCTTTGCATCTTTAAACGGTCCTATATATATGTATTTTCCAAAAAGCTGTAAACGTTAGTGTTTAGTTTTTTTTACGATAATCAAAACTTGTAAAAAAATGTGTAAAAAAGTACTTTTTTTGTTTAAGATGAACAGAACATGAAAAATTGTAAAATAGGTACGTGTGTGTTAAAAAAAAACAAACAAAAAAACAAAAAACATTTCTGTGATTGAATGGGAAGAATGTAATGCTTACCGGAGTGGATACCTTCTTCGGGATCTTGTAGATTTCCTAAAAATATTATACAAAACGAATTACAATTATAGCTTGTTTAAAAAAAATCAATGTATATTCAGCAATAGTATTATAAAATTATTAAATGTCATGTGCAAGCGAAATAATGGAAATACTCACCAGGAACAATAATTTTCACAAACAACAAAAATTAGTAGACAGAACAGTCATTTATTTTTTGCGTAATACAATTATGTACTGTGTCCTGATCTCAGACACTAGTTTCCTTTGCACCGAGATCTGGAAAGAATCTCCCACAAGAAAAACAACCATATGCAGGACAAACTGAACGGCTGAGGATGCGTTGCTCAGAAAGTTATCTGGACGCTAAGAAAATCAAAGAGATGCTTTAAGCCTTTAAGAAGTCCTAGCCGCACTGCTAGTACATGTTCAAAACTGTTAAATCTGAAACAAAACTGCCACAAAACTTTCATGCTATGAAAGTAGAGCAACTCTTACAAACAACCTCAACAATCGGTTCTTTCTGTGTGTACCACAGCAAACTTGAATCACAACTCAAAAACAATGGCTTACCCAACCGTTAAACTGAACCTATTAACCAAGAAAAAATGGCCGTTGATGAGTAAAAATACCCAACATGTATTATTATACAACGTTCAGTTGAACAAGTTGTTATTATTCAACAATTTTGTTTAATCTTCGAAAAATCTTTAGAAGTGTTCTGAAAGTCGTTGCAAATGTTCTTAAACTTATGGAAACATCCTGAAATTTTCAAAAAGACTTTTTAAAAAGCTTTTGACGATTTTGGCAAATCTTCGGAAAACCTTCAAAAACCTTAAGAAATTGTGGAGAAAACGTTCAGAAAGCCTTTGAAGGTTTCCACAATTTTTAGAAAATCTATGGACATTTTTCAGTTCAAATATTCGGAATGTTTGGAAATATTTCAGAAGTTTTGATTGTGCACATGTGTGTTACATGAAATATATTCATTTCAATTTTAAAATCTATTTGAAACTGGTCAAACCAGTTTGTGGACAGTGAAGTACAGTCTCATATTTGCACTTGTTCTAATGAATATTTGGAAAAAATAATATGTGACTATTTCTAACACTTCTCTCCTGAAATTACCTTCAAAGTACTCCATGACTTCAGAAGTGCACTTGCCCTCAGTCCGATCCCTTCATCATCAGATGAAGTTGATGACCGATCATCATCTTCAGTAGCAGTTGATTTTCTTTCATCCTCCGAACCATCATCTGGTGACTTGTCTGAACTCTCTGCCTCTCGCTTCCTTTTCGCACTGTTTCCTCCAAATTTTAAAGAACTAAAACTCCCAGCTACCTCCTCATCCAAACAGTCATCTTCAGAATGATCCCCATTTGAAGAATATTCTTTTCCAATCAGAATTACCTTCTCTGGTATCAGTTTCTCACTTGACGCAACTGAGCTGTCTTGCATGAGTGTACTTCCAAACTGCGGCACTGGGGTACTGGTTGAGTCGGCTGGGCTGTTGCCACGAGAGTCTTGTCCACTGCTTGTTGACACACCCTCCGAGGATGTCACTGCCCATTTTCTGATGACTTTGATTATCTTACTGTCTTCAACTTGGTTCTTTGACGCAATTGGAAGGTAGCTGAGGATTTCCAGCAGCTGAGACAAGAGAAATTAAAGAGCAACAATGAACACATGACCCTCATAAAAGCTGGATCATCTCACTCAACGGGGTATTTTTGGGATTTGATTGGCTGGACAGCAAGAGGTTGAGAGGATTCCTTCCTTCTTAAAGTAGTTTTAATACTATAACATATCAACCACTATAACAAAAAGCAAATATTAAACTTGCCAATGTTATGGAAAATTTCAAAATTTGTCTTAGAAGTACTTATTCCTGGGTCTGGCTGTTCAAAAGTGAGATAGTGCTAACCCAGCATTAATACTTTAACCAATCATTCAATCAACTTCTTTATGGACTAACTTGGATTAACATGACTGGGTTTCTTAGGAATGTCAATTCAACACTATTTGATAAGAACCGATTTATATATTCCCAGATATAAAAAAAATTGCCCTAAACTGGGGCTAATTTTACTCCACCCCCAAGGGCTTACCCCCTTCTGCAGCCTCCTGGACGTCTTTCCTCCTTCAACCATCCAGCTCCATAACAATGACAATCCTTGGAATCGAAGAAATGCCTTCAAGCACGCCTGATCAGTCGATTTCTAAAGGAAAAACAAAACAAAACAATTTCTTAAATGAAAAACCATTTTCAGATCAAATAACATGTACTTGTTCCTCTTCTTTCTGTGAGAAGATATAAGAAGTGCCATCTGATTGGGTTAAAATAATAAAAGTGCAGTCATGGAAATTAAATGTCGGCCAAGAAGACAATTGTTAAAATATCAATGCAAAGTAACAGGGAGGTGCAAATGAAGCCATATTTCAAAACCAAAGTATAGAATACCATGTGTCAGAATGATACCAAAAGAGATACCTTCGAGGGGTCAAATTCGAAACAATACATTTATAGCTTAAAAGACAAATAAATGTCAGGCAGAATCTTGCATTATCTGCAGAAATATCATGAAATTTAAAGTTAACTCAAAAAGTTCCTTTGCACCTACTTGCCACTTCTATATAGGAGTACTTTCTGGGATTACTACACCAACGTGATTGAACAAAAGTTTGGATGATAAACTTGCAAGCTCAACTGAACTGGGATTACTTAATTATTTTAGTACCTGTAACACTTGGAGAAGAAGTAGCCTTTGAGGAACAGTCTCAGCTCTGACCATAAGTCGCGACAACCTCAGTGCCTGATCTGGGTTGGACATCCCTCCATTATCACCTACGAGTCGTTCAACCTCATCTTCTAACTAATAACATAAGAGGAGAGATACAGGACATGGTCAACACAAACTGACTTATGTGATATCTATGACTTTGCAGTTATAGTTCACTTACTCATGGGTGATACAGGGAATATTCATAGATGTTCAACCAATCACCTACTCACTCAATCAATCATTTGTTAGCACTTAAAGAATTACAGATTTCCATTTTTAGTTTATTACAAATTACAACAAGGAAAAGTGCAAGCCAGCTGTAGTAACAAGAGGGCTGATTGAGACAGTGGGCCTTTAAATAAGAAAATACAACAGAGGTCAGGACATTTTAGGCTAAGTAGTTACAAATGAAATTGAAAATTACAAAATGAAATTGAAATTATGAGACATTGACATAATTTCTTACAAGACTACAATTATATAGCACTTTTACATAGGGTTCATTAACATGATAATGTTAGACTTGCAATAACAAATACATGCATGAGGGGTTTTGGAACTTGCCTCCCCCTTCCCCCTCCCAAAAAAGGAAAAAAAAGAACAAGTTCAAAAATTTAACGCTTAGGTCAAATGTAAAAGGCTGTACAAGTCACTGCAAGCCTTAACTTTCAAGCTTATGCCTAAACTTGCAAGGATGAAACTGTGATGTGACATCAGATAGACTTACAAGTCTTCATTTCACAGCCAATTAGAGAAAATTGCAAATTTGAGCTCATTCAATGTTTTGAAAGTTAGCTTTGACTTGTAAGTCCATTTTGTCCGGTCTCTACCCATTTGCATTTTAATATATCTTTCAGTGGTTTGAGCGAATTTCAACAAAAAGATATTTTGTAGTCAATAGCTTGATTTCTTCAGAAACCTTTCAAAACTGATACGCTAATAAATGAAAACATAATTGAAAACTTGGTCCTTTCACACTTTAGACTCCCACCCTCAGCTTAAATGTTTCTGTAATTACTACCTAGTGAGACCTCAGGGAACAAATGGGCCTTATGTGGGAAAACTTACTGTCATATCATCAAATTCACTGGCTAAATTCCTCTTCTTTCGCCTTCTGGGTGAAGCTGAAGATGAGGATGCTGAAAAGAAAACACACACGTTAAAATGCATGGGTTGAACAAAAAGGCATTCAAACACTTTCCAAAACCATGGACATATGGTTCATTTGATAGGTGAAAATCTCCTGCTTCACTAAAACTAAGTTGACAGTAACTTCCCCTGGATGGGACACTAACCATCACAGGTCAGGGGTTGACCATTTGACTTTTGAGAGCTATCAATAGCACAGTCAGCATTTGTACAGCTGGGTTCATACAATTTTCTTCAGACACTGAGTTCAAGGACAATCAAGGACTTTCTGGCATTGAAATGAAGGACTTTCAAGGATTTTTAGTCACTGGATTCAAGAAATTTCAAGGACCAAAGTCTAAGTTCAAGGGTTTTTAAAGCCTTGAAAAACAAAAATCAAATTCAAGGATTTTTCTCAAGGACTATACAAAACTGGTAAGTTAACAAAACAAGTTCTTAATAATATAGGTAGTCCACAAAATGAGTTCCTACCTATTTTCTCATATGTTTGCTTTAATGGCGTATGCTTCTCTCCTCCAATAATGCCTCGGCAGTTGGACGCTCCACAGTAACAGTATTGAGCCACTTTGCTATACAATGCAAAAAAGAAACATTTATTTGATATTTTCTTCAGAAAACATTCTTTACTAAATGATAAGGTGAGATAGAGATACCATAATATATGAATAATTAGAAGTTCTTAAAAAGGTGTGCCTTACATCAAGTTTATATACTGCTAGGCACTATGTACGGCTCAAGAGAGATTGCAAGATCAGGGATTGTTCTTGCTGGGTATGTGCTGTACAGATTTTGCCATTTATGGAGCCACATATTTTAATGGAATAGAAAAATTTGGAGAAACATCCCAAACTCAGATCTGCAGAAATAATTTATATAGAATCCTGTAGTTTGTTGCAGATCTCTACAAAATGCAGATTTGTGCAGAAATCATCTTCAACAAATTAATGGCAAGATATATAGCATATACCCAGCAAAAACAAGCCCATACCATACCAGAATGTTATAACTTTAGAATTAAAAAAAAATTGCCATGACAAACGTCTGAAGACAAAATTCCATCTTTTTTACTGACTTTAGAAAAAAGCACTTTTCCTGACTTTTTCTGGACCGTTCGTACCCAGCACAAGTACAAGTTCCCAAAATTCTTTCTACATGTACAAGCCAGGGGTAAAAATCCTTAATAGTTAATTACTACTTGAGACGCAAATCTTACCCATATCTTTGAAATTGATAATCGAAAGTCAGTTCTGAACCAGCTTTGATACTTTGCAGAGTGAAGAACCCTATCCTGAGCAGGCCATTCACCGTCCACTATAAAAGATTACAAGTTTTAGTCCTGTGAAAAACAATTATAACACTAACAAGAATGATTTGAGACAACTAAACAATTAATGGAGGAATGGATATACCAAACATACTTGCATAAAAGTTGAATTTTTAATAAGTGAAAATTTACCAAAAAGTCAATCTCAACTTATACACGAGAGATTTTTTATTATCATTTTCCTTTTATTTACGACGATGCAGTGGATGCCATAAATACCCATGTATAGGCTGCACTTTTTTTCTAAGAGTTCCTGTTCAAAGTTACGAGCAGAACCGCAACTTTACACATGTACAATCTTATACAGATCACTGATACCCACAAATCATTTACTGTAATTGACATGTATGTCTACAGTTTGTGCTAAATGAAAAGCTTCAGAAATCCAGGAAAGGGGATGGCTGTCTTTGATAGTGATATAATTGAATTTCCTATAGTCAATACAAAAGTGCATAGAAAAGACAACAAAACCATTCAAGCTGTCATGGCCTTGAATTGTGCTGCTCACTGGATCATAACAAAAGAATCTTTTTTAAAAAGTATCATGGGATTGACACAATTTTACACAAGTGTATGCAGCAGTCACTTCAATTTTGGGAAGACCTAGACATGAGCCAGTAAATTGACAAAATAAAAACTGGCATTATTTCTATTTATAAGGGTGACACTTAATTCTTGCAAAACTTGATGTTCATGTAATGGCACCAGAGGGGTGGATCCCGGTTTTTGAAGGTGGGTTGGGGTGTCAAGTTTGAGTACTAATATGACTGCAGCTATTAAAGGAAGGGTGCTTCGTGCACTGGTGCAGACCCATATGGGTATTCAAAAATGAAGTAATAAGACCTTAGGGTGCATGATTCTGTATTGAAAAACTCAAATGACTTTTTCTATCTGCACAAAACTTTCTTCGAGTGTATATTTCCTTCAATGTTTGTGACAGTCCAAGTTCTTCTCAGTCTGGGTTAGCACTACCTAATTTAAATTGATGTGTCCTAGCTCTCACAATGTTATTTTCATTTTATTTTATGTTCTATGTTGAAACAAAAGTGGGGGTGACCAGCCAATCCCC
>JAOBYH010142206.1:0-18069 GCA_025403525.1 Umimayanthus kanabou
TTAATATTTTTAGTCCATAATTTTTGATAATTTCCTCAAAATTACGCGGAAATGCTCTCAGGATGCGGCGGATGCGGATTTTACCGTAGGATGCGATTCCGCACCACCGCATCCTGTCAGATGCCCTGGTTGTAGTTGTGGAGAACCTTGAAAACCATACCTCACTACCAAGAGCTCTGTCCAGAAGATGCAAGTACATAGTACAGTTGTCCTCGTCAGCTCGCGAGACCAATATCTGTGTACAAGCTGACAAATAGGGCATCAAAACATGAATAACTGCATTCAAAGTTCTTTTACAGCAAGCAGTAACATACACTGTAGGTACTGCAAAATCCAACATTAAAACCCTCGGTTGATTTAAGTACTTTAGGGGTTTGGGGTGGACACATAAATGGAGCAGGTTTTATTGGGGGGTTGGGCTTCTGAGTAGAATTATAATAAAAGGCAGATGTGAGCAACAATATAAAGACAAAAATACCATGATATAGAGTATGATTAATAGACAAGCAATTTTTGTTTGGCCTTGAAATGAAAACAGGCAAACCCAATGCAAACAGAGACTCTGGAGTTTTGATTGGTTCTCTGTACACTAAGCAAATGTGCAGATCATCTCATGCGACTTTGGAACATGTTAATTTGATGCTGTGTTTTTATTTAATTTTCATTTGTTAGGCAAACAAGATTATGTACACAGCTAACAAAGTTTTTTTTGACAGACTATGAATGAACAAAAGAAAAATTAATGTTCTGCAGCCTAATACATACTGCAACAGAATGACATGGCATATAATTATTTGTAATTTGAGGTGAGGGTGATTTAGCGGAGTGCAATAAATTCATGAATTAGAGACTTGGTACTCACTAGAACAAATATTTTTTTGTGGTAACAAGAATCTCCAGTTTCCGTAGCTCTTATGGAGTGTCACACTCAATGTAACGTTATGAGTAACATCTTTCTTTCATAAAAATTTTAAAATGTTTACTGTTATTGATGCTTACTAATGCATTTACTTTAATTGAAGCAATTATTAAACCATAATGACTGCATAACCCACAGAGACATGTACCGCTAACCAAATATTTAAAAATACCTTTTCCGAGTACTCTTGTAATCTGGGATGGCAAATCCTCTGGATGAGGCAGACCATTAGTCATTGGCTGCTCTGTTATGCAGCCCATCCCCTGGCTTGTCGGCGTGCCTGTGGTTACAGGGCCTGGCAGTGGGGTGAATGCCTTGATGGGTGTAATCAGTATCTGTTTCATTTCATTCAATACATCCTGTAGTTTACCAACCTGCAGTACATCCTAGCGAAATAAACATTGCTACTGGTAAGCAACTGTTAAATTAAAATATTACTAACAATTTCAATAAAGATACTTAACTCTTTTGCTAATAATAAAGGTGATTTGATTTGACATTAAACCAAAAGTATTCTAAATTCAAACAAATTGACACTTAAACAGCAGGGTGATGCTCAAACACTGAATGCATGTACATTTTGTATGCAAGGATAGATATCTAGTGCCCAGACACCAAAAGTTCTGTAACTTCTTCAAATTAAACTGTCTAGTAAAAAAATTAGTTTCATAAAATACACCAACCTTTTCAAGATTCTGCAGAACATCTTGCCTATCAGAAAGCTTCTGAATACTTAACAGTATCTTGTTCCTGGCTCCCTTGGTGACACCCTGAAGAACACAGACATGATTATGGTAATATGCACACTTGATAAATATACAGTGTATGGAGTAGGACAACACCAAGACTGTTTCATTAACTTTGTAATAAAAATATATTAATATCCAACTTTTCACTGTGCAAACTGTGCATATAATGTATTTAAATACAAGTACAAATTAGGGCTACAATGATACAATTTCTCACAATAACTTGATACATATTATTACTCGGCCCAGAAGGGGACCGAGTTGAGATTTTGACTCTGTTTTTTTTTTTTGGGGTCGAGGTGTTGTGCGCATGTGTCACCGCATGCCAGAAATATCAGTTTGAGCCTGGGTACTCAAGTGGAAATGTTATCGTCGGAGTACCGGCAAATGTCGACTATCGTTTTTTCAAATGCCTTGGTGGAAGCGTTATTAATAAAACTAGGAGATAGCGCTTAAAACGTGCTCTTCGGGAGTTACAGAAAAACAGAGCGAACTACAGCTTATGTTTTTGAATTACCCAAGATGTTTATTATCAAACTGAACCCAATAATTGAATTGTTGTTATTCCATTAGCGCGGTACAGGAAATGTCAAAGGACTTGTCAAAACTTGATTCTTTGCAGGCACATACGAACTGCAGAGATTGCAAATACTTTTGAAGCTCTATGCACTGAATGAGAATAAATTTATCCGTTTCAATCTTTGTCGACAGAGTTGTTTCCTTTGCAGTTCCTTTTACTTTGAGCATGTGTGCCAAGAAATAGTGAAATGCAGAGCTACAAAAATAAATTATCGTTTCAACATATAACTGTAGTCCGCAGTCAGTTGGTCAACAAACGCCCCGGCTTGACGCAAATGTGAATTGTAAATTTATCCGACTTGTCAAGTTGTTTTGACAGGTATTAATGGTTAATATAGTACTCAGCAAGCTAGTTACAGATCAACTGGGTTTGTTTAGCCTGCACAAAAGGCGCTCCAGTTTGCTTTCATGCTGTGCCGACCAACTACGGGGGAATATATATATAAACAAGGGAGATCGAAATGTACGCTGTTTCAGTCAATTTAAAGACAGTTACGGCAAGCTCCGGGACGAGTTAGACTTTTTTCAAGCCTCTTGTTTCGATTCAGTCACAATAAAATATAATGCATGTACTGATATCCACACACACACACACAGACACTAAAAATGGGAATTCATTACAGTTCACAAAAAATGAAATAATCATCTACATATAAAGCAAAAGTCAAATAAAGCAAAAGTTTCAAAAAATTTGTTCCAAACATTTTCAGTTTAAAGCCATCGACAGGGAATGAAGGGACACCTGTTGCATCTAACATATGTCAGTCCCAAACTATATAATCAGTCCTTATTCACACTAAAATTTCACATGCTGACATTATGCAGTTGGTTCAACTACATGTGTGAGATTCAAAGGTTTAAATATCTGGACCCAGTTGGTCAAAAGTGGGTTAAATTTACCAATGGTTAGGCAAAACTTCCCGATGAATTGCTTTATCTAGAAACACGCCTGGTCTTTGCTGCCGAAAGCAGTGAGGCAGCAAAATCTATAGCTGTTTATTTGAGAAATTTGTCCTTCTGTGTGGCGACTCGCTCGATCATATTGAACTGGTTGCACCTCTCTTTCATTTGAGATTGTATCGGTTTCTCCTGATCTTTGCTAAGACACTCGCTCAATATTTGCTAAGACACTTGCTCAATCAAAAATAATGGTTGCAACGCTATTTATTAGTCCTTTGTTTCTGTATTATTTTGTGTCGTTTTCTCAGGATCTTTGTCTCGAAGGATTTTTTCCAGTGGCAACTCGTTCGATCGTATTGAACTGGTTGCGCCTCATTTCTTTTGAGATTGTATCAGTTTCTCCTGATCTTTGCCAAGACACTCGCTCCATATTTGCTAAGACACTTGCTCGATCAAAAATAATGGTTGCAACACTATTTGTTAGTCCTTCGTTTCTGTATTTGTGTCGTTTTCTCAGGACTCGCTCGGTTGGGACTGGTTATGAGTTGCGCATGCACGGAACTCTCGGTAAATTGAGTATAATCATGTTCATTCACTTTGGCGTCCTTTTTCGCTTTGACTTTGAGTGAGAAGGAGCACCTATTTGTTTCTGTTTGTGTGTATTTTTTTTATTCTTTCACCAATTCGTTCGTGCAACTAGTCATTATAGTTTTTAAAATGCAATACTGATGTTGACATTGGGATTGTTATGGTTTTAAAATGTTTTGTTAGAAATGACAAAGTGGATGCTGTAGAACAGTGTCATGATGAATGACGACAAACATAATTCATACGTCTCATAGTTATCAAAACTCAACAGTACAGTGTACGCATGCTCGTCACCTGCTGTAACAGATGGCAGTACTTCATTAACGAGTCGTCATGGCTAGTTCTAAAGTATTATTGAAGTACACTCCAAGGAAACCCAATTACGTAAACCAGAAATGACAATCAGGCCAGACCAAGTTAATTATTTGAAGCACGGACCCGACCGACCCTGTTTCACGGAAAATGAAAATAAAAAAGACTGGTGTTTTCAAGAAAAACAAAAACTTAGCAAAGTTCAAAAGCCAACAGCTTCTTTAACACATTTCTAAATGCATAACTTATGAAAATTTCTGGCTTCCGTTCATATTTATTTATAAATTGTCACATTGTCAGAGTAATAGTTTGAACATCGAACAGTGACTATCAAACACTAGTCTTGTTGGGCTGTCCTCGGATTTGTTTTGTCACTTTCCTGTCTGTGTTTCTCAACACTCCAAACAAAATTGAAACTGTACTGCAGCTTATTATTAAAACTTGTCCCTGATCATCCTTTACTGATATCTGTCTCTGTAAATCAATTTCACCACTGTTTGCCAGCTGTTTGTGATGGTATAAAAATGCGTATGTACATGAGATCAAGATATTTAATATGGTTGATTGCTTCTCTTCTTTCCACAACTTCCATGCTCCAGACACTGAATAAAAAAGCCAGAAGATTAACTTATAATATGTTTGAAGCACGACCCAAAAGAATTGCCATTCCTTTACCAAAGGCTTTGAGGTTTTTGTTTTGCTCGTATCATGGCGCATGACTAACCTTGTTCCATCTGAGTGGTTCTGAATTCTGATGTTGGTTGTCACATGGATTTTTGCACATGCAAAACATGCCGATCAAAATTATGAAGAAAACATCGTAAAGATACAACGAAATCACTTGTACATTTATGATTAAATAATTGTATACATGAAAAGCCATTTAATTTTTTCGAAAAATAACTCGTGATGGCGATCCACCTCTTTTACCTCGATTCCTATATCTTGTGTCCTAGCAGATTTGGACCCCCCTCCAATTGGACCCCCTGGTCTAAAAACTATTGGATTTGGACCCCTGGGGTCCATATCCGCTAGCAGATTTTTACCCCCTTCCGCGGATTTGGACCCCTCAACAAAACTGAGTGAAAACATCATACATAATAAATTTTCCAGTAGAAAGTGATTATAATTTATGTTCATGTGCATATTAAAGTACTAGGTTTTTAATTAAAACATACATGTAGACATCTTTTTCTCAGCATCGCGTCACAACTTAAGATTTTCATTAACCTGAGCGAAGGCACTGAACCAAATTAACATGCAGTTGTAAGTTTGTTGTTTACCTCGAGAATTAAAATGAAACGTGAAATTTGAAAGCGTTTGACTCTTTGTTATTCTCTTGAACTGAAAAGTGTGAAATTGTAATAGTAATAAGCATTGAATGCATGAAAGCTTCAGTTATTGTTTGCTAGAAACTATTTAACGATCGTAAGATTATTAATGTAGACTTGCATTTATAAATAAGCTAAGAATAATTCCAATAGAAAACATTTTTACATATTGTAGACTTTACGAGGTAAAGTAAGAGTAGTACTAGTTTCATTCTTGTTCAGAATTATAATGCGATGAAATAGTTTTCACTATTATGAAGTTTGTATATAAACATTGATTCGCATCAGAATAAAGGAGGATTTGTTATAGGTGATCCAATACAGTCGAACCTCTATATAACGGCCCTCTCTTAAGCGGCCACCCTCTACAGTATTTAACGGCCACTCTCAAAGTCCCGAAATATTTCTCTGTCATTTACTTTAAATTGACCCTCTATTAAGCAGCCACCTCTATTAAGCGGCCGCGGCCACCCTTGAGCGGTCCAAAACAGCTTTTTTGTATGTATATTAACCTTTATTAAGCGGCCACCTCAAAAAACGTTTGTCATTTTTTTTGCTTCATGAGCCTGAGATAAAATATGATACACGAGTTATTTTAAGCAGCTTCACTTACCGTACTTTGCTTTACACTAGAAAATAGTGTCAGTTTTCAAGTCCACTGATCAATGACTGAGTCAATAGAACCAGTCATTGCTTCAAATTTCATTCACATACATGTTCTACTTCCGCCAGATTCACATTTCATAAATTGCCCAGTACTACAGGCATGAGCAGTTGGCATTTTCAACTTCCAAGTTGACGGACTTGCTAGCAGAGGCAAACCAGCTTACTGGACGATTTCACGCCAACCAAATAAGCGCGTAATATAATTTATTTTAGTTTTGAGTAAGTTTCTTCCGTTTGTGTTTCCAGTGATGAGTTTAAGTTCTGTTCATGTTCTTTCAGTTTTGTTGCGTTTTACTGACTGGTTGGTGATTTTCTGCAAAAAGTCTTGTTATTTGCGGGTATTAAAACCAATAAACAAACAACTGACCATGCCCAAGGCTCGTTTTTGATGAACCTCTATTAAAAGGCCTCTCTCTATTAAGGGGCCACCAAGCCATTCCCCGAGGGTGGCTGCTTAATAGAGGTTCGACTGTAGTAGGCTATTACACTAACTTGGATATGTCAGAAATGGAACAATTTATGCGTTTTTCTTCATCTTTTGTGAAAGCTAGCAATAGAATTAGTTACCAAATAGGAATGTTTCATAGGGGGGTCCAAATCTGTGAAGGGGGTCCAAATCCACAGGGGGTCCAAATTCGCTGTGACACCGGCATCGAATTAATAAACCTTAAAATAACACGCTGGTGTCACGCAACTTTTTTTTCAAAATCACTATTTAAACCAATGTTTGAGCTAAATTTGTATTACATATTTTTATTTACTTTTATTTCTTGATAAAACAAGAAATGGAAAAAGCTACAACACGGAAGCGTCTTCATGTCTGCTTGACACATTTTGAGACATATTTTTGTTTGAAATGTTCACTGCCTTAGAAACTTTGCTTTCAGAATAATTGCCATTATTTAATTTCAAGCTGTCAATTGTATTTCGAGACACTGTTCTATTTTATTATGGCATAGCCATTAAAAATTCTTTCTTTTTGCATTTTTTTCCGACCGACAAGCCCTGAGAATTTCAAAAAAAAATCTGTGCTTCAAAAAATTATCTTGGTCTGGCCTCACTGGTTAAAAATTTAACCCTTGGTTAGAGCTAACCCCCTTTCGAACAACGGGGGCCTGTCTAATAGAAGAAAATGAAATGGGAACAAATGCTTGCCATTGTTAAGGGTATAGTTCTTGAGCCAATTTGGTCTGGAATAAGATCAGTACATTTTGCCTGATAAGCCTGGACAGTGTTATGGTTTTGGCAGAGAATCTGTGGATCATTGTAAAACTTTCTTGATATTCCTCAAGTCCCAATAAACACACAGCAACATTTTATGGTGACAGGTTCCAGGCCCACAGTACATATAATATTGCTATAACAGCAAGGTAGAACAGCAATCAGTATTGCAGTGTAAAAACCACTTACAAGTCATACAGGCAGATCCCAAATTAAATTCAACATCAATATACAAAATCAATTACATAATCAAACTCTCTCTTTTCATTCCTAACCGTTTGGTCATTCATTGTCCATTTAAAGAGAAATCCATTTCTTTTAATTTGCTCAAAGATTTCTGCAGTGAACAGTCACCTACAAGTAGAGTTCAGGATATAGGATAAACAATTTTTTTGCATGTAAACAATTATGTGTGCTTTGCCTGATCTAAATTAGGGTATTGATAATTTCTTCAGATCAGTCTGAATATTGGGTATAGAAAATTGCTTATTCCAGGTATGAAATAAGGTCAGGTGCACCACTAACCAAAATATGGGTGAAACTCCCCATCCCCCCCCCCCCCTATCCCCAAGGTGCTGGTTGTACAATTTTTATTAAAAAAATATCATTATATGCTGCTGGGAAAATAGATCTATGTTATTTACACATTGCAGTGTCAACAGTGACAATAGACCATTGCATGGTTTCCGTCAGCATCTTGGATGTGGGGCAGTCGCAACAAAAATTACAGGAAATGTATGGGATATTGTTGAACTTTCAATGCCTATAACTCAGCAATTAGTCATCAGATTTTGACAAAAAAGATGTCTTTTAAAAGGTATTGACATGGAGATTATATAGTCAAAATAGAAAGAATAGATTATGTCTAAAACGTTCGGAATCAAAATTTCAAAACTCCATACAAACTCTTGAATCAAAACTTTAGGATTTGTATGGAGTTTTAAAATATTAACTACAAAGGTTGTAGCCTTAAATTCTTCTTCTTGTTTTGAAGATATAATTTCCATATCATTACCTTTTTAAAGACACATTTTTCGTCAAAATCCAACGTGTAATTGTGGAGTTATAAAGGTCGATAATTGAAGAATTTTCCATACATTTTCCATACATTTGCTGTAATTTTTGCCGTGACTGCCCCACATCCAAGATGGCAACGGAAACCATGCAATGGTCTATTTGCTGAAGGGATGCTGAATACACACATTTAGGAATTCCACTGATGATCGGTAGCTGTCTTAGTATTTTTTCTGAGAAACGATTTGTCCTCTTTTACACAAGTCAAACATGCAGGCATTAGAAGTTTGACTAACCTTTGATTCCAGGTATTTCTCATCAAGTGCCATCATTTCCTCATATGAAATTTGCTGAAAAAGGCTGTCATATTTGTGCAGCCGTAAACTCTTGAGCCATCCATGTACATCTGCAAGATAACAGACTTGTGTATTGCCACACTGCATTTCAACACATCAACTGGCCACTAAATTTACTAAATTTATGGTAGACATTCTTATCAACTGTCAGAAGGTGATCTTCACTTCACTTTGTTAATATTGTGTAACCTTGGCTTTTAAAAGCAAATATATTTACACAGTGCAAAAAATCACAATTTTTTTATCTCTGTCTCAAAGGCGATTAAGTTCTGGCTAATGTTAATTACTGATTGTGGGAGCCTGTTCCATAGTGCTACAGCTCTGGGAATGAGACTGTATGTATAAACATCTGTATGGGAGTATGGTTGGATAAAGTGGTTTGAAGCCTAGAATTTCAGAAACAGTTTCTTCATTTTCATTACCACTGAACTTCATGAAAGGCTTACTCATTTGCTGCTACTTGTTGATAACAGGAATTTTTGTTTCCATAGCAACTTCACAGTGCCTCAAATACACCCTGCATGTATTTTTGGCAATCCACTGCACTTTACAAAAAAACTATCACTGAACCACCTATTTATCATTCAAGGAGTATACTAGAGGGTACACTTGTGGCCTTGTCAAGTTGCCATGGAAACATAATTTCAGGTGGGAGTACAACAGGTGACAAGCTTTCTAAAATGAGAGTGTCAGACCTCCAGAAACTTAAAGTTTGCTTTTTTAATACCTGTCCAATACTTTTATTATTATTATCATTATATTCACTCACCAGAAAAAATAACTGAATTGGACTCTCGACCCTCACAGTTAAACCTTTTACATATTAAGTAACTTCAAGTGTCCATGATTGCTTTAGTGATCCTCCATCAAGAAAAACTAATTGTTGATTTGCATTGTTTAGGAGACCCCTCACTAGAAAACCATATATATGCAATACTTTTATTTTAACAATTTTTCTAAATAATTATAACTATTTTTTATTATTATTACTATAATTATTGTTGTCGTTGTTTCATCATCATTATTATTACTGTTATATATTATTATTATTTATTACTATTAATATTATTCTTCTGATTATTATTATCATCATCATCACTACATGTAATACCAATAGTAGTAACAACACAAAAAACTATACCTTTCATGCCTGGTCTAGCTTCTTCATTGAAACTGCCCCCTCTCTGCATGCAGAAGTCATCTTGCTCACTCTCTGTTGATGACTGAGGCGAAAGCTGGTGATACTGTCTTTGGGGATCAACAGGAAAAGATCGGGACCTGCCCGGTCTGATTTCCACTTCTTGCTCCTCATTAAAGTCCTCAAGTATAGAATCCTGCGAGATATCCATGACTGGAGGAGGAGTTAAGGAGTTTGATCGACACTTACGAATTCCCGGTCCATAGTTGAACGATGAACTACCAAAGCTTTGAATAGAAGTTGATGAAAATGTTGATGAGGAATCAAAAGATGACCCAAGACCCGAATCTTTATGGGTAAGAGGCTGCTTCCTGGTCCAGCCAATGTTATTTGTTCGTTTGTAGTTACGTGCCCGCACAAGGTTCTCACATCCGGTATTGGGCTGTATGTCACTTTCTGTTGTTCCATGTCGGTTCAATTGAGATCGCTGCTGCTCCTGAACACTGTAGTTCTTCTCCAAATGGCTCAGCCACTTTAGCAAAGAGTTGCGCTCCTCCTGAGGAAAAGCAGGGTGAACTAGGGCAAGTGACAGCAGCTGCATGCACTCCTCTTGGTGCACACAATGCTCAACACTGTGTGTCAGAATCTTTGGCAGCAACTGAAGATACTCAAAACGTGCTTCATCATTTCCAGGAATGAGCAAAGGAAGAAGTGCCAGAAGTTGCTTCACTGCCTCCTCCTTACTCTGTTGGCACAGACTCGTCACAAACTCTGCAAAAGGCAAACTTTTCTTCAATGATGCACTAAAAACAAAACAAAAGGCCTTTTCCAAATTCCCCTCCAGTGCCAACACAGTTTAGTAAACTTAAATTGTGGTCAAGTTCTACATGTACATGTCAGTCCTCAACTGTTTGCTAAGTTATGTGGATCTGCAAATGTTCCAAATGTGGCAAGGGAAGGGGGGAGGGAAGAGGGGCTCAGTCGAGGCAAAATACTTTAAGTATACAAATGAGATACAAATCAAACTGGAAGTTCCCAAAGGAGACCTTGGAGTAAGTATCAACCTTAGTTTCCTCAAGGCAAGAATCACATATTCTAAACACCTGGCCTCAACTTAGAGGGCTGAAGGGACATTTCAGAAGTGGACAAAATAATGGAGCAGTTCAAAATACATGCCTTCACATGGGGGTACACTTAGCACACATGGTTGAAAACCAGATAAAACAGGATTTTCAGTAATGTTTTTAAGAAAAGCCCTAGGGATATCTTCACTCTTGAATTAGGGGTCCCAAACAAATTTCAAGGGGTCCCACCTAATCAAAGGAAAACTTTGTCGCTGATGCAATGCTCTGAATTTTCACTCGAACAACACTAGACAGCCAGTCACATATGCTCAAGTTTTTTAATCCTCTGACACCCAAAATACAAAACACACCATTTCAGCTCAAAAGTTAATTTCAATCTTTCTTTTGCATCAAAGAAAAGGACTACTTCCTCAACTCAACAAGGTTCTGTCACCTACATGTAAATGTTATCTTACACGGTCATGGTATGTATGTCATATCGATCTTCTGCATCTCAGTGATGCACAGCATTTTAATTTTTGCATCCCAAATTATTTTTTGCACTAAATACACAATTTTTTGCACTAATGAAAACACTGTAAAATTAGTCACAGTTCTTGTTCCTGGACTTAAAATGTAGTTTTGAGGATAAATGCTATGCATGTGCCAGTTTCAGTTTTCAATTGTTGCTTGGCTCCAAGAAAGGAAATAGTCAGTGGACAAGGAGAAATTAAACACATGTAACCAACTCTGGTGAAAAAGTTGGCAGGGCACGAGTATTGTCTTCTCCCTTGCAGGTAGTACATGTGCAGACAAGTATTTTGCACATTATATATATTAGACCCTCGTAAAATATATTCTTCATTCACATTATACTGTAACTAGACAGTCTTGAATAGCTGTTACTGTAGCTTTAGCAAGTACATGTTCCTGCAAGTCTTCCTTGATAACACAAAGACTGGATGAGCTTCAAAAGCTTAAACCTGACCTCAATAGACATGTAGCTTCTGGTATAGTACTGGTACATGAGCAAGACATGACAAACTTCAGTGCTTATCAATAATGAAACCAGAAGGGTATTAGTGGAATCAGTGTGCGACTAAACAATGTTGTACAGTAACAATAAAACATGAAAACAGTGCACACTTACCTAAAATGGCATTGAATCATGGTTGTGAATGAATGTTAGTTTTTGTTACAGTGAAATATAACACCCACAAAACATAAATGCAATAACTATTATTTTTTCTGAATCTTTTGTGTTCCCAATTCATTTGGAGAGGGAATTATCCTTGCTTCAAAGTTTGTTATAGTTAAAACCAAATTATTTACACAAATTTACTGTTAACTGAACATAACCAGTCTGACAAAAAAGGTTACTTGCTTGACGAGAAAAATTTGAAGATATGTGCCAAATGGAGGCATGCCAAAATGGGATAGAATGACTTTCTCGGCAGGAATGCCTCACAAACAACTGCATGTACATACAACATTTGAGTGGACATCAAGAATTTGAGCTTTCTAACCATATGGTACAAATGTAAACAACAAATTAGGTTCACAGACAAATGCCTCTACAAAATGTTGCTACCAATGACCAATCTATCGATTGCACTTGCGAAACGGAAGTGAAATCGACAACAACATCACGCACGCCCATTCAATGTTTACTTCAGTCGAAGCTTCTTTGATCCCCCAAACCAAAATACCCTTGATTAAACTCTATCGATATTGTTAACAAGTTCCAGAGTACAAAAACATGACTTTCTTTAATTTTGAAGTTTTGCCGTGTCAAAAACAACACATATCATGCAAAATAATTCATCGCCATTTGACTGAAGAGGCAAACATGACTGATACTTGATAGAGGAATGAAAAGCCAAAAGGCAAGCGAACTGCATTAGACTTAAATAGATTGCATCCACGTGCTGTGACATACCTTTGTCATTTGCTCGATTTTGTAATATTTGAACCTCGACAGTATCGTCTCTAAAAGTGTGCTGCAGTATAAGGGAAAGAAACCTGGCTTGGGTCGTGGAGATTCTTTTCAGCAAAGTATAGAGGGCAATGGTCTGCTCACACTCATTCCAGTTCGAGAACCAACCAACTAAAGCCTTGACTTGGTCCCTGAAATACGTGTGTGCTGGTTTCATCGTCCTCACATTTGTCTGACCAGACGGTTCCTGATATTAAGAGAGAGCTGCTGTCAGACAAAACAAATTTAGCAAGCACATGCTAAACTGCCATTACTGTTGTTCAATGGACTTGCGTTATCTATCAAAAACTCAAATACAACTGGAGCAAGCGAGGCGAGAGCTTTCACACGTGCTGGACTTGTTTGTGTGGGGAAGTTCATTCATTAATTATATACAGTATTTGGTTTTGTACTTCTTTCAATCGATGGCGCGATGTATTCAGCGACTAAGTGCCTGCAAAATTTGCATAAGTTTCTAAAGCATAGACGCTTTTCAATAAGCTTCGACACCAGTAATTTTCAAAACAATCTTTGGTTTAGTCTCGGCTGCACCAACACTCTCAAAAGAGTTTGTCATCAAAATATCAGCAAATTATGGAGCTGCTAAAATACAAACACGTCAGCGCCTTAAAACATGGGCAAAACTGCACGAAAACCCTGCTTTCTGCCCTCCACAGGTTCAGGGAACTTTGTTAAACCTTACCTCGAGTGCTACAACTGCGAGAGAAAATTACCCTCCTTAGCTCCGCTAGGAAACAGTCTTATCAACTTTTAACTACCTTCTCGCATTCTAAACTTCTAAATTCGAAACACAACAACAAATTTCGCAAGCTTTCAGTTAATGAAAGAAACCATTTGCCGAGAATGTGCACGCAGCTCCGAGCAAGCTTACTGATCATCTAGCTCCACAAAACTTCTCCTGGCCATGTATAATAATATATCCATACGACCTTAGTACATTTATCTATACAAGGCCTCAAAAGCAGTACTTCCCCAGTTCACTGAAAGAATATAGTCGATATATCATGTATTGGGCAACTATCAGCTGATATAAAGATTCAATGTTCTTCTACACGCAAAATCAGCTGATGATAACTTCATGCGGAAGCAAAGAAGTTCAAAATCCTGCAAATGAAGCAAGTTGTGTCGATTCAGAGCTCACCTCAACCGAAATTTTGTCCCTTCAATTCTGCCCGTCAAAACATCTAACTTCTTCGCCATAAAAGAGTTCCTTGGCCACAAACACATAGGGCAATGTTCGGGCACTGTTGGGAAACTCTTCTCAAGTCATTTTTCTCTCAAACTCCTTCAAAATTCACCAAAAAACTTCACACACTTTCAATCTTCCCACACATGCTACAAAGGTCTTGCTGACAAATATGCACGGCGCTCAGCTCGCACATAGAGTTCAACAGCCAATCAGACTTCACCATGACGTCATACCAAAACGAGTCACGTGCTCCTATGGGACCACACGAGGTCTTCTGTGCCATTGATAATAAAATGTTCATTAAATTTGCTTTTCTTTTCGGTAAGGCAATGAATTTTTGCGTGGGAGTAACGCTGTGGTACAAATATAGATCAAACAATTTGTGATTGTTTTGGATTTTCTTTTTGAACAGTTTGCCCACAGGCGCGTGCGCTAATATCAGCAAAAACTGAAACGCGTTGACTGAAGTTGGGTGGAAAATTAAGCAGAATTGGCAAACTGAACAATCGTCTGATATGTTGGACAAAAGGGAGATAAGAAAAGTACGAAATAGCAGGTACAGGTGGGGCGCTGTCAAAACAAAAACAAAAACAATGTTAAGACCAAAAACATTAACAGAATGAAGTTAAACCTGATTTCGGTTTCGATTGAAGCCCAAAACGTCACATACCGTATTGTAGCATTGTGCTATCTGCCGTTTGCGTGGGCCAAGAATTTTTCATGGAAATAGCGAAATGTTGATAAAATTGAAGGATAAAGGAAAACAATGCATATCAAAGAATTTACAAAACAAAACCAATGGACGCAAACAGATTTAAATTTCTGTTTCAAGAAATCGAAAATATCGCAGGTAACTGGTCACTCATGCGTCAGTGCTAGTCTTGCGCTAATTTGTTTCCAGAAATCAAGAAGTTACTGCATGCATCTAAATAGAACTTTTTACTTACAAGACCACTGAGAATTGTAATAATTCTGGCAGACTAAAGAGCTAGGCAATAATATTTTCAGTTCAGTCACCAAGCCGAGCTTTCTAAACATAAACTGTTTGACAGGACTATTAACGGGATGACAAAAATGGGGAAAATGAGAAATTACATATGCACTAAGTATTGCCTTAGGATAATACGTGACAAAAGTGAAGATGTTTGTATTTATTTAAATTCTAGTTTTGATGAAATCATTTAGTACATCTAAACTAAGTTTTTAGCGACTTCCGTCGTGCATTCGCTACCTTAGGCCAAGCTGCATTTACTAAATGGACTTCTTCAAAAAGTTTGCTTCAGTTTGTAAAACATACATTTAGAACACTCTTAAGAAGTCATTTGAGTTAGTAGGAGTGTCAGTTTAGTCTTGATGTGAGATATTTCCTGTTTTGTTGTCATGTATTCAAGTCAAGTAAAATAATTTTGTTTTCATATAATTTCAAAGTCAGTGTTTGCCTTCAACTCATCAAGTTTCTGCCATACACAAGTATACTGATTTTTTTTTTTTGCTGGATTGTTTCGTTGACTTACAAGCTAGAAAATGAGCAGAAGTAAACCTATCAGTTTTATTGGGAAAACTTGACTGTTATCAAAGATACTTCCATTCCGACCTAAATTGATCATATTTCTGTTTTCAATAACAACCTTACGGTCACAAGCTTACAAAAGTATACGGTTCCCTACGGGTGGCTCATTTGTTACTGCTATTAAGTCAGAAATTTGGTTGTTGTTGTTGTTTTTTTTCGAAGAAAGACTTTCTGCGTGGGCACTGCAAACTCATGACGTCTCCCTGCAGTTCAAATAACTGGCCATTATTATTGAATTTAACGAACATTGTTTTCAATTTAAATACTGTAGTGACTGGGATGCTAATTCAGTTTATACCAAAAGTTCAGTACCAATTTTAACAATTTTAACAATTTTATACAACCATAGTTACTCGAGGCACCGAGCCCGTTCTTCTTGTTCGTGTCACACTTATAAAATATGCAAGATTCCAGCGCATGCGTTGTGCGAGATGATAACCAAGATGGCGGAAGCAAGGCCGATGGTTGGTTTGAAAACCTAAAGGAGTTGGAATATTTGTGAAGAAAAGTATTTTAGAAAGCCTTAAAAGTATCCAGTGCTTCGTCTTCAGGAATTCGCCGTTTACAAGACAAAGTAATTAGTTAATGCAGCCGTGATGGTCGATCTCAAGTACTTTGATGACCCCGATGAGCTCAGATTTGTTTACAATCGTCTCAGCTTGGCGGCAGCAGTAGGTTCCAAGTTTGACCGAGAAAAAATGGGAAATGTGCGTTGGAACAACTGACAGCAACTTCCATGGACAAAGAAAGTAGTGTCTAGAACAGTAACTGTACAATGTGATAATATAGCTCAGAGACATTCCGAGGAAACTCGCAGGATTTGAGCGGAAATGCGAGATTTGAACACAAATGCAAATCTTTCTTCGACCCTAGCGGTTCCTTGGGTTTTAGTGTTCGATTGCCGGTCAGAATCAACTGAGGACTTCGATCTAGAACTTGTGTGAGTATTTACAAATCTTTAATATTTTCATGCATATATGGTACATACTAGTATCCACTTGTTTTGATTGTGAAGGTTCTAATGGGGAATACATACTCAGCAAGTTTCAAGGACAGTAGATAATAATAGTGCTCTTGTCTTGCAATTTTGCTCAATAATGAGTTGTGAAGTAATGGTGCTCGGTACAGCTCATGTGTCCAGATATTATTTTAAAAACTTATATAGATGTCAAAATAGGAACTGAAATCACATGAATTAATCAATACATGTATATTTGCAGGTTTTCCTTTGAGATGTTATTGTAGCTTTGTATGAGACTGTTACATTAGTTTTTTCTACCACACCATTTGTGGACGTGTGTGCTAAGAACCCACACATTTCTCGAAAAGAGTAGGGTAAACCTAGCATTCTGTTGAGGGACACATCTATAGCATGTTACTAAATGAAAAACTTTTCACCTTCAATAAATTAGGTTTCTTTACTTTTATTTGATTAACAGTATGATGACATCAAACAGTAACTGACTATTTAGCATGTTTCCTTGACTAAGCACCCAGTTGCATATTAAGAGTTAGTTCAGGATGAGGGGTGGGCCATGGGGGTGCTTATTCGGGGTGATTATTTGAGATAATAACTTTTTCCTGAGAGTTTTGTGTCTGCTTAATTTATTGCAAGTCAGACTCATCTGAGGATTTGGAGCTAAAACTTCTACGAGTATTTACAAGTCTTGAATATTTTCATATATTTTGTACATGTCCACTTGTTAACTTGTTGTGACAGGTGTTAATGGGGAATACACACTCGGCAAGTTTTAATGTCTAGGACAGTAAATAGGTGCTGTTGTCTTGAAATATTACTCAGTTATGAGTTGTAAAGTAATGGTGCATGCTTGGCACAGCTCATCTTTCCAGGTATTAATTTTGAACTGACTCACATAGATGTCAAAATAGCAGCTGTGTATGAGATTATCAAGTTAACTGAAAGTAAGGTTGTTTATGTATGCGGCAAGACGGCCCGAGTGAGGCTATGTCATAGCCTCTTGTTGAACGGAAAAATTGATTTAATGATTTTTAAAGTTACTGTATGATGTTGTCAAACCACGCAAATACGACAGAAACAAATAGACGATATTATTTGCAGTAATCAGTCAACGTATTCGTAAGCGGCTACCTTGTCAAAACATTTGTTTTTTGACGGGATCCAAATTTGGGTGGGGCCACGCACCACCTCCAGTTCAATTAGTTGTTACCAATTATCTCTCAAAGAAAGTCAGTGTGTGGCTTATTTTCAGGGCGTTAACCCTTCATGCTTTTGGTGGTTAGGAGGACTGGAGGGCGATTTAAAAAGGTGGGAAAAGAGGTTTTAATACGCCACAAACACTATTCGTAAGCGAGCAAGCACCACTCCTCGGATAGCATGCGAGCTGGCGTTCGTCTTTTAAATAATTACTCCAAAACTTAATTTTAAACTAACTTAAAATAAAACAAAAATACCGTATTTAATCGAACAAACGCCCAGCCTTGAATAAGCGCCCACT
>JAOBYH010142207.1:0-10859 GCA_025403525.1 Umimayanthus kanabou
GGTACCCTACTGATGATCAGTTACTGATTTCACTTTTATTTTAGCGACATCATAGTTGTCTGTGCAGTTTAAATTCATGGTTCCGGTTCAATAAGCTTGTGTTTTAAATTTTATTGTATGATTCTCACTCCTAATAAGAATATATTAGACCATACTTTTTACTTTAAAATTTAGCTTAATTATGATGAAACGAGGAATAAAGCAATGACATTGACATTGCGGCTTAGGGATGAATATTATAGTTTTTTTTTGTTTTACTCCTCAGAGCCTTGCACTCCACAAGAATTTTAAGATACTGAAAATGGTCTATTTGGGATTGTGTTACTGCAAATAGGCCATGGTTGTCACTCAGGTTAGGCTTCAAAAGTCTCTGGCATATTTATTGTCCTTCATTCACAGGTACATCTTTGTCTGGATCTTTGCTTGAAAGAAGTGATTACAAAGTTACATGTATGAATAAGAGAAACAAATAAATGCAAATGCTAAAGGTTTCATTACTTTTGGTAGGTCCAGAGGCATGCTCCCTCAAATCCTGACTTTTACATAAATTATACAATTTCTTGCACTCTGTTCGAGACTCATCTTTCTCTGACCAAGGACATTAAATCCTGACTTTGAATCAAAATGCAGAGTTTCCCTGACATACATCAAAAGTCCCGGACTTTATGTATTTGCCATATGTTGACAACAATATCTGAGGTGTATACATGTTTTGAATTGGCCCTTTTTGAATGCAAGAGCTGCTTTAATTTTATTTATGTCAGGACTTTGGATTGGTCCAGATGATCACAGTACTGTGACAAAGTGTGCACTAAAGTGTACAAACAATTTCAGTCCTTGACAAGTCTACAGCATCCTGTGACAAAGAGAACCCTGAAAGTTCTACATCGTACAGTGGCTGATGGGAAGACACGGAGGTCTAGCAGTGGTTCTTCAACAGCATGTTCTGCTTATCCAATACCCGAGGCACCTGAGCACTCCGACCAGCTTGAAGATATGTCTCTGCTATTCCAAGAGCCAGTCTGGACTGTGGAAAAAACAAAGGAAATTCAAGACATCTTCCCAACCTGGCTTCAGAAAAAAAAATGACAACCCAACTAACAGAAGGGAATTTGCGAAGAAAAACTTTGGATGCACTGGTAGGGCAAATGTAACAGGAAATTGACATGAAACTCTTTTATCCCCCAGTTATGCACAGAGGCCTCAGGTCAGCAGAAACCTTTGGAAGGAAAACTGGTGCTGTAGCTGAGGCAAAATATGGCACAAAGACAAAGTGGTATAAAGAAATGGCAAAGGTTGCCAAGAAATCAAAAGCAGCAAATGAGCAAAAATTGCTTTCAGTGAAGATGGAGTTAAAGCATTTGCAACAAATTTTAGTTCTTTCTTGGCCAACTTAGGGTTTCAAGGCATAACATTACACATTCTCAGCACATTTGGTGATGGCCTAAAGAAAATTTATGAGATGCTACTAAATACCCCAGTTGGCCTAAAAGGGGATGAATTCGATGTTGAAGCCAGAGCTCTACTAGGGTTTCAATTTGTTCAAATTTTTGGAAGCAAGACTGTTACTGCCACCATCAAACAGATCGCAGTATACACTGGATACTATGTTGAGCAAGCAAGGTTAGATAGTATCGCAGCTGGCTTACCAATATCGCTGCACCACTTCAGCGACGGGATAATGAAAACAGCCCACAAGACCACGAAACTTGGCTCAATGAGGTACAGCGGTGGTCGGGGAGGTTTGTCTAAAGTGCAGTACCAAGAAACACTACTGTCCCATCAAATGCTGAACATTATGCAGATACACAACCGGGAGAACAACCCTACCACATCTTCTGGAAATACGGCAAAGAGAAAGCTGAATCGGGCAAATGCCAAGAAAGATAAGATGAGATGTGCAAGAAACCAAGATTGGGGGTGAGAAACTCAAAAAAATCAAGTCCTGAATACATTGTACATGTACATGACTATAACTAACTAGCAAGTCATTTAAAAAGCACAGATTAAAGTGAACTAATTTTTAGTTCAAGATTTAGAAAAGAAAAGCTATATATGAACACAAGTTTTTCAATATTTTTAATGTTCTTGAAACTGATTTAACAATATAAGTTATGGACAATCAATAATTATCAACTTAGTATGTGAAGTCTGTTATATATAGGTACTTACAAACATGTCTAATGCAATTATACAAGTTTTATCCAGAGGTCTAGCCCATTATTTATACATTTTCAGATGTACGGTATTTTATTTTTGACAAGAGTTTAGTTGCAGTGCGTCTGGTTTCATGATCAGATAATTCAACTTAGGTTTTATAAATTATTTTTGAATATAGTGGTTTCAGTTTTATAATTCAACCTACTTTTCAGGAAATTCCATTCTTCAGTTCAGTGACAGAAGACTCTTGCCACTCTTGCTATCAGTGCATTTTTCCAAGTCTAATATTTGTGAATTAAATTATAGTAATTGTGCAGAAGTGTTTACCTACCTAGCAGCATTAAGCTTAAGGTACTAGTAGCTATGATAAAAATGATGCTAGTTAAGTAGTTCTGACTAATGCCTTATATCTAAAACGTTTTTGCCACATATATTCATGAATGAAACACTATCAATTGTTACATGTATGTATTGTATATAGTTCCATGATTGTAACTAATAATTATTTTATGTATCTGAAAAAAAAAATTGACAGTGTGAAACTTAAGCTGAATTAAAACTCACTTGGACCAAATCAGGAACAACTGAAATTGAACTGCCCTGTAATTGAAATTGAACTGCCCTGTGCCTGACAACTGATAATTTTAGTCGCATAAAAACAATGCAATTGCACTTTTATCTCATTAGTTGTTTTTAGAGGTCCCTTCAGAAAACCACAATTTGTGACGCTGGCAACTTTAATAAAGGATACTTATTATTTTTTTTATATGTAACTATAAAATATTTTCAGTTTGGTAACATCTGCTTAGGATAGGGTCTTGGAAAGATATTGGTGGTTTATAAGTCCTCAGCACTTGGCTTTTGCTTGAAAATTGCACTGCTGATCATAACCAGTTGGCAATTAAAATGGTACCAGTAATTAAATGGGCTGACCAACTAAATTATCTCATGTGTGCCTGCTGCTTAACAGTTAAATGATCCGAACTGGATGCAAACCTACGGAGTCACCTTTGTGGGCGGGTTGAGAAGTGACAAACTTCAAGCGAATCTTCTTCTCAAAGGAAACGATCTGACTTGGAAGATGGCCTGTCAGACGGCCCAGGACTGGGAAATGTCACAGAAGGATTCAAAGCATTTACAGGGCGAAACCACCCAGGTGGATGTGAATAAAATTGTCCTCAAAAAACACAACAAGAAACCACAATGCGAAACGCCGAAATGCTACCGATGTCTAGGATCTGACGACCCTAGAAGCTGTCCTTACACCAAGTATCAATGTCACGGTTGTTCCAAGATTGGGCACCTACAGCGAGCTTGCGACCCGTCTCGTTCAAAGGGAAAGAAAAACCAACAGGGAAAATCGAAAGGATATGGTAAGGGGTTTGACAGAGGGCGTGGATTCCATGGAATCGACAAGAACAAACCTGGAGGAACTCATATGGTGGACATTAATTGACGAAAGTAAGATTTATTCTGATTATGTTGAGACCGTAAATGCGGGCTCATTGTATGCTACTAAAGATAATCAGAATGATCCAGAAAGAGTATTGAGTTGAAGGTTGAGTTAAAAGTGGTGGGGAAACAAATTAATTTTGCTGTAGATACCGCAGCCTCAGTCATTTCGGAAACCCAGTACCAGAAAACCTTGTATGAAGTGAGATCAGGGACAAAATTAATGAGTCGAGGCGACAGTTCGTTTCTTTGGTTCGTTGGGTCGTCTCATGGTGTCGATTTGTCGAATCGTCTCATCACGACCCGAAATCGACTCGTCGCGTCCTCGGTTCGTCTCGCCGTTTGCCCTTTTCATTTGATGGTTATTTCACCCCCTCAGTTCGTTTCGTCGTTTGCCGAGTTCAAATCGTCGTGCCACACGTCCTTTCAACTGAGTCGTGTCACAAATTCGTCCCGTTGTGCTATTGATAGTTCACATCATCGTTTTCAGATATCTTCTCGTCGTGTGTCATGTCGCTTCGACGCAGCGACACTGGTTCGATCGTCCCGTCGTTTGGAGAGACAACAAAAACACTGTGCAGACGTCGTCTCGTCTGGTCGTTCCGTCGATTCGTGCTTCCAGTTTGTCATGTCGACTCGTCTCGATGTTGACGGAGATACAGATACTAGAGGGGGGTTCAGGCTATTGGTCAATTGCGCGCACATGGCATCCATTGCATGAGGTCAAAAAATTAATATGGATGAGCTTAGAAAAACTTTACAAGACGCAATTAGTAAAATTGATTGTATATCGAGTCCAACAGCAGCTACAACTGGAAGTGCAAGCGCTACAACTACTAATACAACTACTCCAACAACAGCAAGTGTCGATTTTTCCAGAGCTGAGGCGAATTGGAGGTGAGCAAATATGGCGTCTCAAATTTCTGTGTTGCTTATGAAGTTATGGAGTTTATATGGGTTAAGTTGGTGTCTGAATCGATGCATATAACCGACTGTGCTCTTCAAATATGGGCAGAAAAAGACGCTTATGTTCGTATTTTCAATGGCGATCGTTTTGTCCGATTCAAAGCAGAAGTAAAGCAAACATTCTGGGGTTTATCGTGCTTCGTCCATTTTGTAGCGATGGCGACGATTCAATTTTAGTGTTTTGGAAATATTCTAGTATCTGGCGTTTTAAACTGGAAATACACAAAAACTTAGACCAATATATAAACTATAATAAAATGTGTTGTTGATGAGCTATGACGGTTTACCATTTCGAAGAAATTGGGTTTGATCTGAGGTACTGTTTTGCACTCTCGAAATTTCAATCATTCAACCATTTTGCTTTTCATATACAACTACTTCATATAACACAAACAAAGTGTCCCAAGGCCAATTTATTTTTTGAAAAGTGGCAACAGAAATATTGAGTGTTGTTTGTAATTATATCCAAAACTGACAGACACTGACATTGTAAATAATTCCTTTGCAACATTTTCAAAACTCTAATGCACGAGTTAATTCCAAACCTGGACACCCCCCTCCCCGGGCAAACCCCAGGGCATTTGACTTTTTTTTTAAAATGTTGGGTAAATTCCCAGCCCCCAGGACAAATTTGTATGCCAGATGTTCAGCCCCGAGTCCATCAGCCTGCTACTTTTTGGTAAAAAAGTTATTCTTTTACAATACCATTTTTACACTGTTTGAGCAAGAGACTGGTGTTGACATTTATATCCTTACCTATTTATCTGAAAAAAAAATCCGAGAAACAAGTACTGTGAATAAACTGGTGTGACAGACACACCAGCTTTTTAAATAACTACAGTGAATAAAAATGAGAATAACATGGTGACAAACATTACAAAAGGAGAACAATACTACCAATGTTCTAAAAAGATCAGTGACAAAACAGCAAATTGACTAGGAAACACAATACCCTGGTAGTCTGGTCCTACAATTTAACCCAAAACAAATTGCAATAGAAACCAAACACATTTTTATTGCCTTGGATAGACATTTATAGTAATAACATATCAAATGTCTAGAAAAATCTAGGTATTGGAACTATTCCAATTTTTTGATGCATTTTCCCCAGTCAAACTCTCTCTGTTATACATATTTGGATATAATATCTAATTTTCTGCTGAATTTTATAATAAAATCCGCTTTCATAGCATTACAAATAGTCAAATCTAACTTTGGAACTGAATGCAGAATATTTTGTTTCTATTGCAATTTGTTTTGGATTTGGTACTGGAATGTTTTAGAATGACCAAACTACAAAGTGATAATAAAAAGCAATCTAGAGTCTTCCTTAACAGAAATGGCAGCACAAATCAAATTGCATCAATATCAAAATTAGTAGAGGTCTGTAATGTTTGACATGACAGGGTCATCAATCATCATCTGCACATTGGTTTTGCGACTTGATTTTTGTAACTTGTAATCTGTACCTTGTAACACGTAATATTGTAACTGGCTTTGTAAAATACTTGTACTTGTATGTGGTAAATAAATTAATAAATGGAAAAATAAAAAACATTGGTTTGCATTATACAACATTCAAAACATTCTGTATGTACTTTTGATTGGCCTAGAGTGCAGTTTTGTGTCTGTGCTGTTAGCTCTGTCTCATGCATACGTCCACTACAAAAGCTTAAGAAAAACCATTTGGTTTTGAAACATGAACTGCAGTCTTCTGAACATGCTTTATTATTTTGTATTTATAGGGCTGCTTTCCCACATTACTTCTCTTCAAGACAAGCAACTCTCACCAATCCAAGGCCAAGAAAAAAACCCAAAACAGGAACATTGGTACCATTTATTGTAAAGGATACGTGGACGCATGATTTTTGCGTGTTGGCATCACCAACTGTAGCCAGATCCCCAGGCTTAGAGGAGTCAAACAATCTTATGCTTGCAGGTTTAGGAAAGAAAAAAATTGTTTTTCCTAACAAGGATGGTGGCCTCGATCTCATCCGGCTGACACTAGAGAAAGAGTTCCCAAAACTTCAAACCCAGAATGGGGCTTTTGAAATTATGCGTGCAGATCGAGGAGGGGCATCTAGACCCCTTATAACAATTCCAATACCAGCTGATGGCTACTCCATTCCATATTTGAAAGGGCAACCAGGGAGTGGAATAATGTATGTCCGACAAATGCAAGGCACACTAAGCATGGACATTCCACGTCCACCTGATGCACCTACAAGATCTGCAATGACAGAGTATCAGTGCCATTCGTGAGCACATTTCTGTGTGTAATGGCGGCGGGAGCAGTGCTACAGGTAGTAGTAGTTCAAGTGAATCGGGCATGGCCATTGACCTGACTAAGTCATCACCTGAACTCACTAAGCCATCATCAGAATGGGCTAATGATTTGTCCAGCATGTTCCCAAAATGCAACAAGGGAAATTGTCGAAGAAGCAGTTGGTAGCGCAGTAACATTGGAAGAGGCAGCCAACATAATCTGTGAAAGGCAAGAGAATCGAGCCACTACTTCCGGCAGCGTTTTTCCTGAAAAGTGTTTCCATTCATCTGTCGAAAGTGCTGTGCAGCAGCTAGCTGCAAAGGTGAATAACAATGACTATACCTTGACTTTGGACAGAGAAGAAATATGGAAGGGAGCTCTAACATTCTATAAGAAGTGTTTGACTGATCATCAGAAACTTTGGAACAATCTTTGCATTAGTTTTAAAAATGAAGGGCTTGATGCAGGTGCAATGAAGGCAGAGTTTTTTGAAATGATACTGGAACAGATCCAGCTTCGGTTTTTTGAAGGAAGTGAATTCTCCAAGATCCCAGTGAAAGATTCAAGCAAGGGGCTGTTGCTGAAAATTGCGGGATTGGCGATAGCACACTCAATCGCTCAAGGGGGACCTAATTTTGGTGCCTTATCGACTGCTGTTTATTTCCACATGGCTGGCGAAGACTCTGACTCGGTCCTTCTTCACTTGAAGAAAAATGATGTGCCACTTCATGCAGGTATGCAGCTGTGCTTTGGTGTATATTGATCTCTGCTAAAAAAGTAAAAATTCGCATCATTTGAAAATTTCTAAGTGCCAAACTGGACTGGATAATCGAGGATGTACTTTATTTCAAAATTTTAGTGTTAAACGTAAGAGTCCCCTTTTATCAAAATTTGTATTTGTATTTAGTCATTAAAGTTTAAAACTGTCCTAGACTTTTAAATTCAAGTAAACTAATTATGAACCTTTTTTTCACGGTTAAGCAAAATACTTGGTTTCTATAAGTGGATTTAATTGTTTACATTTCGCCTACCATATTATAGGAAATTAACACTTTTCGCTAATGTTAATATGCGATTTTACTCTTCATTCGCATTAATTTAATAGACGTTAATTAAATATACGTTAATTACACGAAGTGTTATTTTCCTATAATAAGGTAAGGCCAAATAAAAAAAATGTGTTTACGGTTCCCGATCGTCCCTAATTTTTAGCCGCTGACCCTAATTATTTTATTGCAAACAGTCTGTTTCTTGCTTTATTTCTTCTTGCAAACTAGTTTTGAGTTTTAGAAAGCTCGAAAAAGCAGAAAACTCGCGGCTTCCATTGGTTTGTAACACGTGTTGCGTGCAAAACCACGAGTTTCTTTGACTGTTCACGTTTTTCAAAGTTACAGTTTGTGTTACATAAACACAATATCAATTTAAAAGACATTTGTATGTTTTAATATCTCATATTTACAATTATTTTGATATCTGTTGTGTTTGTTCATCATTATCAATTGTACTGAGTGAAATATACCACGTTTTGTTGCTATTGTTATAAATGTATGTTTGGTCACAAAAACTGCATGAAAGTCGTATTTCAGTAAAGCTTATCTCATTTCTTAAAAAAAAACATTGTATTCTTATGTTTTCTTGAGGGGGGCGCTTATTAGAGAAAGGGGGTTAATAAATTTCTGACTCCCAAAAGGGGGCTTATTAGAGAGAGAGGGCTTAATAGAGAAATTACGATATTTAAAATATCTTACATTAGTCATGAATTCATCACCAGAACGAACTCTTTGAAGACCCCAAAATCAAAGTTGTGCTGGTGACATGTTTCCTTCAGTTGACAAGGGATGGTTATTCCATCCTTCAGCAAATTCCTTGAGGTGCAGATTTATTCTTGCCTGAAAGACATATCTCAGTGCAAACAAATGAATGTCATTACCAATGTCCAAAAGCCCTTCTGCCTCCATGTATGAAAACAGATTATGAAAAATGTATGAACATCCACAGTAAACATCTCGCCAAAGTCTTTCGATTCTTTGATTATGGCAACTCCTTCCTGCTATGAAACTACCTCTATCTGGCCCACGTCTAGGATGTGTCAACATCCACCATGCCACGTCAACATTCTCAACACCCATATCTGCTCTTACACGCGAAGGCAACCCAAATGTTTCAACAGCTTCAGTAAATAGCTGAAGCACTGTTGATGCTTTGTTGTTACAGCTGCATCTGAGGTACATGATCTATCTAGAGTACCCATCAATCGCTCCATGGATAACAAACAAAGCCCCACCTGCAACAAAAAAATAAAAAAATCTGTAATAAAATTATAATGGCACAGATATGGGGTTGGCTGTTCCAGAAGGCAAATAATTGTCATATAAGATAGCTCGCAGCATTGTAGAAAGAGACTTTCGATACAAACCCGACTGTTTGAAAAAGGTACATGTCTAAGTCAGTAATGTTTTCAACATAATTATTAGTACCTGATTAATTTGTGATTTCCGTCAATGTGCCACAGAGATAATGGTGCTTTAACATGGTAGTGTCGCCGCTGAACTGCTGTAAGTTGAAGTGACCGAATAAGAATCCCTTCAGGGCAGATACGTCTCATGCTATCTTTAATACGATTCCACTGTACAAGTAGACCCCTTGCTCTCAAATAGCCTCTCATCCTCTTATATCCACAGTTTGGAAACATTTTCAAAATGCTGTCACTGCAACATTTATGGAAGACATATGGTACATTTTAAAAAAATACTGTCTAAATCTGCAAAGGTACTACAATTACCAAAAAGTACCAAAGCAGTTCGTATCAAAAGGATCTTTCGAAGACAAAGCTATAAGTAACATTTATTTGCAGACCTTTGAGATTGAATACTTAAATATTGGATTGAACATGGCAGCATAGAATAACAAATTAAAGCAGTTGAATGATAAATAATGGCTAAAATGTTTTTGTACTGATTCCTTTCATCACATCTCTTTTTTTTGGGGGGGGGGAGGTGGGGGGGGGCACTAGTCCCTACCCTCACCACACAACTGAAGTGTGGCAGAGTTTGACTGAGCAAGTGAAGTGCCCCTGGATCATCACAGATAATGGTAGTTATCAAGATTAAATCAGTCAAAATTTGATATCATGTACCGGGATCTCCTTAGTGCAAAAATATTATGCAGAAATCATTTATGAAGCAAAAAGGTAACGCAATGCATCCCTGAGGCTGAGACATATTAAGTGATTCACGACTTTGTCAAACACCTTTGTACTTGTTTGGAACCCCTAATTAGAAAACGAAGGAGTCCTTGGGATTCCTCTTGAAAAGTTTTGCTGAGAATGCTGACACTAAACAAATTGTTTCTTAAACAGGTACCCCCCTCTCCCTACCCTTCCCCAATCAACCACATTCTCGGCTTCTGGGAATACATGTGTCCTCCTTTCCATTGACCCAAGTTCAGGTTTGGGTATGGGAGGATTGGTCTGTTCTCAGTAGCGGATCCAAAATGCTGGAAATGGCCACTTTACAGACTCAAATTTTCAAAATTTTCTGGGTGAGCATGCCCCCAGACCTCCCTAGAAAACTCGTTCCTCGTGGTGCCCCTCCCTTTGGAAAATCCTGGATCTGCCCCTGGTTCTTGGCCGTTCTCCTGGTGTACCTACTACATTTTAGCAAAAAAAAAACCTGGGCTATAACCTTGATAGAAGTTGTATTAATTGATTTTTTAAAAATACATCGAACAGGTATTTATTGAAGCTATACATACATGACGTTGTCAAGCTCCATGTCGGATAAATCAATGTACTGTTTTCTCTCAAGTTCAAACTCGGCAATGCGACGCAAATGGTCTTGCTCGAGACGCCAAACAACTCGGCAATTCTACCTGCTGTGAAACCATATTCTATAATAATTCCAATTGCTCCTTGGGTATATCGATCGTGGGTCGTCCATGGCATCCGGTATAAAAGAATCGTCGCACATCATCTTTATTTTCGTTGTTCGTTTCAACTATTGCTTGACGGGACCTC
>JAOBYH010142318.1:0-10858 GCA_025403525.1 Umimayanthus kanabou
CTGGGGACAGGCAGAGAGACAGAGAGAGAGAGAGAGACACACAGAGAGAGAGAGAGAGAGAGAGAGAGAGAGAGAGAGAGAGAGAGGAGGGAGCAAGAAAAAAATGGGGGGAAGGTAAGGGAAGAAAGAAAAGGACTTCTTCTTCTGTTCCCCCTCCCCCAGAGTCTCCTCTCTTAATTTTCTCCCTCTTTTTCTTTCTTTCCCCCTAATGCCCATGGTTTGCAAGGATGCCAAATCCCCTTCTGCCGCTAAAGCTACTAGTACATGCATTTATATGGCATGTTCTTAATACTATTGAGTGAAATTGTTTCTAGGCTGTTGTCAAAGCTTTAGAGTCCTTGTCAAGCAATGGGAAGATCAAAGAGAAAGTTTATGGAAAGCAAAAGGTTTATGCACCTAATCAAGTATGTGGCTGATTTCTCTGATGTAAATCATTATTTTCAATAAAACCAATATGTTGTTTATGTAACTATATCTAAGTAATATATATCTATATATATATATATAGGATCATGGAAAAATTAGTAAGAATGAATTTGCATTACAGATTTGTTTCATATATATCTGTGTCTATATATAATTATTTGTACATGTTTTTGAAAATTAAATAGACCATCTTTGAAAAACTTTCTGAAACATGTATATATGTCCTAGTATATAAAAAGGACAAGAATGCTCATTGAGGTGAATAAAACGTTGTTGAAAAAGTCTTGAAATTGAACCCCCAAAAGGTACCAACTTGGGTTTGGTAGAAGCTGAGTTTTACCCCTTAAAGGTGTCATTCAGAACTGATAGAGACGCAGCAAATTTCAATGATGTCAACTTTGTTAACACATGCTATGATTTTTGTATGTACCATAGTTTTGGTTGTTTTTGTAAAATGCTACTGGTCAGTTGTCACACAGCAACTCTTTAAAGCTACTGTAAATATTGTACATAAATGTCAATATTTAAAACACTGAGTGGTATTGAATTCTAGGATTTGACTCAAAAGAGTTGCGATGAACTTTCTCCCCTTTTTTATTTGGGATTCCCTCCAAATAAGTTGTCTGTTTTGGTTTGGAAATTTCAGGACCAGTTTGAAGACTATGATGAGAATGAAATAAAAAAGTTAGACCAACAAGTGAGTGAGCTCCAGGAGAAATCAAAGATGCTGCAAACAAAGTTCAAAGCAGTGGATGCAGGTCAGGCAAATAAAATAAGGATGGTTTGCATTTTTTAAGGTTTTTAAAATTTTTAAAATTGTCATTTTTCTTGGAATTAGGTTTCAAAATAGTTTAATTCATCTCATATTCCCAACACACATCTCAAGTACATAAACTGCAGGTACTTTAAAGTTCTGACATTTTTTATCAATAGATTTAAGTTGAATAGCAGGTTTTTGTGGGGTTTTTTTTTCATCAGGGTCATATGTGGTTCAGGTGAGCTGATAGCAAACAGTTTCACTCAAAATTGAAATGTTGTGATTTCAAACCCCATCCAATGTTGTGCCATTATAAAGCAAGACACTTTTTTAAAAAAAATCTTAAATATTTTTAAGAAAAGTACAATTATTATTATTATTGACTGTGGACTTGTATTTTTTCCCTACTTTTCATGTTGTAAGTCTTGCTATAGTTCAATCCAAGGACAGCAGTGATTAAGTCCAGTCCAGTATACTACAAAAACTATATTTTATAAATTGTATCTTTTAACTAAAAATCTTTAGTTTAAGTAATTAATTGTTTCCACTTGTCTTAAGTAATATAATTATGTAATGTATATAATAATTCTTGGCAAACCAATTATTCCTACCAGCCATTAATTTTTGTACTGAAGACTAACCTTAAGCACTAAATACCAAAATCAATGTGTTTGCCTTGTTTAATAAATTCTGCAGATAATTTGAAATGTAATAATTAGATATGAAATAAAAATATAATAAATCATTTCAATTTTTAATTTTTTATTGAAACTTTCATCATTTCATTTTGACTCAGAACTAAGAACTCTCAAAAGCTCACTCACAACAGAGGATGCACAAGCTCGACTCACTGAACTAAACAAGCAGGTACTGTCAGCATGTCTTGACTTGTAAGCCCTGGGACTTTCGTTTCTTAGGGCATGTGGGGCTTGGTAGCCTGCGACGCAGAGAGTCTAATCTGTTGGTTTACACAGTCTGCGTATTAGTGCACGATATCTTGTTTCAAATCCCTCTGAGTCGCAAGGATATATGTAGTCGCTTCTGATTGGTTAAAACCACTGTTTGACCAAACACAAGGCAGAAACAAGCCAATCAGAAGTGACTACATATAACCATGCAACTCAGCGGGATTTGAAACAAGATATTGTGCACTAATACACAGACTGTGTAAACCACGGATTAGACTGTCTGCGGCGCAGGCTAGGGCTTGGCAGGTTTTGAGTTTTACCAGCACTGGCCCTATCTTGTAAAGCAAATTTATATATTAATAACCACCCTTATACTTGGTCTATAATATTATAACCACTACCCCGTGCCCCCTCCATAAGCACATTCTAAATTACTTAAACCAGGGCTCAGTCATTCAAAGGCTGGAAAACTTTATCCAGTAGATATATCTATCCAGCAGATAGAATTTTATGTTCTTAATTTTGATTGGACAATGAGCACACTTTATTATCTTTTGGAAAGGGATTGATTTCATCCACTGGATAAAGTTATCCACTAGCCTTTGAACATCCTAGCCCGGGCTCTATTTAGTGTACAGTACCCCGTCCCCCCACCCCACAATCTTCCAAACTATTTTTAAGATAATACTGACACTGTTTTTAAAATTAAATTTTTAATGATTTGCTATTCCAACTATGAGATAATTAGGATAAGTGGAAAGTTCACCCATCAGGCTGCCCACTCAACGAAATTCACCCCCTAACATTCAGTCAAGCATTTTGGTAGTTATAGTATTCTATGCCATCATGCAAGCCTCCTGTTTGTCTCGCAGTGCCGCAGTTATGAAGAAAGATTACAAACTATCAAATCAGGTAACTTTGTCTTCCCTGCTTTCCTTGCTGATAGTGTATGTGTCTGATCATCTACCTGACATCTGCTTGTACCATATTTGCCTTGTTGTGTTTCTGTGATAGATGGGTACTTCTGTCTGTCCATCTGTCAATCCAAATTACTGTTAGTACATAAATTAATTCCGTATCTGTCAGCTTTTTTGTATTTGCTTAGTTGTGTATTGTTTTGGTTATTATTATCGTTATTGTTTGGTTAGCAAATCAGAAAGCCGCTTCCAGCAGCTACTGGTCAACACCTCTAACTAGCTGCTTGGCTGTTTGTCAATTTACCTAGCTCCCTCTGTCTGGCCGGCAGTCTGTGTGTCTTTCCATCTGTCAAGCTACTAACCTATAACAGCATCTCTATGTGTACATTTTGCCTGCATGCATCCACACCTTTGCTACATGTAATCTCCTAGCTGTCATCTCAACTCTCAGTCTATTGTAGCTGTCTGTCTGTCTGTCCATCATTCTGGTTGTCTAGGTCTGTTGTCTAGAAACCATGATCCTGTGTCACCATGTGTTCAATTGCCAGTCTGTCTATCTTGCCAGTCTGTCTATCTTACCAGTTTGTCTATCTTGCCAGTTTGTCCGGCTCCCCCTCATGTCTAGCTTCTTGTCTGTCTATATATATATATATATATATATATATAACACTGCCTTTGTGGTTATCCTTCTGTCATCCTTTCTCTCCATGTGTCTAATTGCCAGTCTGTCTAATTTGCCAATTTTGCTCTCCATGTGTTTAGCTGCATATCCATCTGTCTAGCTGTCTGTGTTGTTGCCCATCTGCCATCCTGTCTCTTTGTGTGTCAAGCAACTTGTCTGTCTGTCTATTCCTTTAAGCTGCCTGTCTGTCCATTTGTCTGGTTATGTATAAAAGCCATCCTGTTTCACCATGTGTCTAGCTAGTCTCTCTCTCTCTCTCTCTCTCTCTCTCTCTCTCTCTCTCTCTCTATCTATCTGCATTTCTGTCTATCTGTTAATCTGTCTAGCTGTGCTTGTGTGGCTGTCCTTCTGTCATCTTTCTCTCCATGTGTATACTGTAGTTCCTTATCCATTTGTCTAGCTGTCTGTGTGACTATCCATCTGCCATCCTGTCTTTCTTTGTGTCTGTCTATTTGTCAATTTGTTTACAGCTGCCTGCCTGTCTGATCATCTTTCATCTTATCTGTGTGCGTTACAGCCTGTCTATCCATTTCTTTAGCTGCTTGTCTGTCTGCCCATGTCCTCCCATCCTATCTTCCCTTGTATGTAGCAGCCTGTCTGTCTGTCCACTTGTTTAGCTGCCTGTCAGTCTGACCATCCTCCATCTTATATTTCTGTGTGTGTAACAGCTTGTCTGCCTGCCCATAAATTTACTATCCTGTCTGCCCTTTGTATCTAGCAGCCTGTTTGTTTTTCCATATGTCTTGCAGTCCATCTGTCTGTCCATTGTTTAGCTGTCTGTCTGTCCAACTTTGATCTTGTCTCCATGTATCTAACAGCTTGTCTGTCCATTAGTTTAGCTGCCTGTCTGTCCTGTTACCATCTACCTTCCTATCTCTCCATGTGTCTAGCAACATATCTGTCTATTCATATGTTTATTTGTCTGTCTGTGTGTCCATCTATATTATGTCTCTCCATTTATTGATTTGCCTGTGTCTTTCTACCATCCAATCTCTATATATATCTGCCAGCCTAAATGTCCATTTGTTTATCTATCTGCCTGCCCATCTACTGTCTTGTCTCTGTGTCTAGCAGCCTGTCTGTCTGACCAATTCTTTTGCTGTCTGGCTGCCTGTCCATCTAGTATGTTGTGTCTCCATGTATCTGTGCATGTCCATACGTTTAGCTTACTGTCTGTCTGTCCATCTACCATTGTGTCTTCATGTATCTAACAGCCTGTCTGTCCATCACTTTAGCTGCCTGTCTGTCTGTTCTGTTACCATCTTCTCTCCATGTATCTAGGAGCCTGTCTGCCTGTCTGCCCATCGCTTTAGCTGCCTGTCTATCTGTTTTGTTACCATCTTGCCCCAATGTATCTAGCAACCTGTCTGTCTGCCAATTAGTTTGGTGCTTGACTGTCTGTCCATCTGCCACCCTATCTCACCATGTGTCTGACAGCGTGTCTGTGTGCCCATCTACCTTTCTGTCTCTCCATGTGTTTAGCAACATGTATGTCTCATAATTTGTTTACTCGTCTGTCTGTGTGTCCATCTATTTTTATGTCTCTCTGTTTATCTGCCTGTGTCTCTATACCATCCAATCTCTGCATATGTCTGGCAGCTTGTATATCCATCTTTTTAGCTGTCTGTCTGCCCATCTACTACCTTGTATCTGTATCTAGCAGCCTGTCTGTCTGTCTGTCTGACCAAATCTTTAGCTGTCTATCCATCTACAATGTATCCATGTGTCTGTGCATGTCCATATGTTAAGCTGCCTGTCTATATGTCCATCTAGCCTGTCTAACCCATGGAGGTCCCCATGCGTCTGGCAGCCTCTCTGTCTGTTCGTCTATCTAGCTGTTGTCCTGTCTTTCTATTTGTCCTGCCTTCTGTCACTCAGCCTATTGTGTTCCTAGACAGTATACTGTAGTTTTTCTAGTTTGGGCGACACCACTTTTCACAATTATTCAATTTCCAATTATTTAAATAGAGCACTTTTCTAAATGTAAACTCAAATTAAATCACTTAAAACTGCAAACAGGAAAAATCCAAAAGTATTTGAACAGCAAAGCAGTACAAACTGTAGTTTTACGTTGGTAACGTTATACCAGTTCTCCCGCTTGATTTCTTACAGCAACAAACCATGTCACACCAGAGGAAAAAGAACAGGTTTGTTATTTCATCTCAAACGGATTTACTTGTAGAGTGAATGACAATTCAACATCTTCAGCCCGGTGATTGCTGCTATAATTATGTGTTACTGCTGCAAATTAATGGCTGAATTATTAGGCAAAAACTAATGTACCTGTCATATGTTATATGGTTACTTTGGCTTTTGTACACGTATGTAGAGTTCTTTGTGAATGCTCTGTAATGGTTCTTATTTGCTGTTGATACATTAAACATGATATATTTGTTACTAAAGTTACAAAGACTATAATTCAATTATTTTAGATATACAAGAATCACAAAGAAAATGTCAAACACTGGCGGAAAAGAAAACGACTTGTAAGTAGAGGATTGTATAAAATAGTTGTAATGAACAAAAAGTTGCTTTAACGAATAATCGATAGCCTAGTGCGAGGAATTGGTGTATAAAGAGGAAAATGCTGCATTTCGAGTTTTGGATGACCAAAATACGGGTCGTAACAAGTCACAACTCTAGGAACAGGATTAGAGAGCTACACTTTGGTAAACAGACAATTCACAAATAGTTGGATTTTTGCTACTTTTCTTATGACTGATTTATTTGTAAAATAGAGGTGCTATAAAAATATTATGGACATGAATTATTCCCATCACCCATGACAATTGTTTTTTCCGTTGCGATATCCTCGACTACAGTACGTGAAACTCTTGAATTACTTGCAAATGTATTTGTATAAAAGTTATTCAGAGACAAGAAGCACCTGAGAAGTCTAGAATTTTCTATCCTCCATTGTAGCCAAACATCCACGCGTGGGTAGTTTTTGGTGGGTAGGGAGTAGTATGGAAAATCTTGATGGGATTGTGCCTTACTGTATATACGCACACCCCTTGGATTAATCATGAAATAAACTAAAATTATACAAAATAATAAATGTAATAATTTCTTTCTGCACTGTACGTAGCCTACTTGACTCTTTGGTTGAATCACCAAAGCAGCACAACAAGTACAGTATATGAATTTCCAAGAAATCTTTATGTAACATCCTTTTTAAAATTTAATCTTCAGCTGAGGATGGTAAAGCTGATACCTCATGATTGATTAGCCAAGGAGCAATAAAACTAAAACAAAAACATCTATGCTTACATTGTGTTCAGTTGCTTTGTACGGTGAGCAAATGATAGATGATAGAACTTAACTCTCTGGTTTTAATGAGTATGTTGTATTTGTCATGGGCAGGCAACAGATATACTTAACTGCATCCTGGAGGGTTATCCCAAGTCAAAAAAGCAGCTAATTGTAAGTGAACTTAATTACAGTATGTCTCCAATTTTGTCATCCAGCCCAAATGTTCCTTTTTGGACAATTTCTAGTTTCCAAATAGTGAATGATTTCTAAATAACTGACTTATGGTAATAAAAGTATTCAGTTAAAGGATTAATGAGGAGCACTCCTATCGGTTGCACTTCTAAGGAGAAGAGTGGAATATGTTGTCAAGGGGTGAGAAAGTGTACCTCTAAGGAAATAGTAAGACGTTTTGTTAAGGGTCAAGGAATTTATTTCTAAGAGAGAATGATATATGTTCTATCAATTGGTAAAAGAGCACACTCGAGTTACTCGAAACTCTTCTGCCAAGGGAGTGTATTTCTAATGGAAGAATGGAAGATGTTCCGTCAATTGGCGACGGAGCACGCTCGATTGAAAGATCTTCTGTCGATAACTGGCAATGTTAGGGAGTGTACAAGTTTCTAATGGAGAAAGTGGAAGGTGTTCCATTTAAGAGTGAAGGAGTGCAGTTGAATGACCAGTTAGCTGTCAAGGGGTTAGGGAGTGCACTTCCAAAAGAAAATGGAAGGTACTCCATCAATGGGTGAGTTAACGCAGTTGAATGAAAAGTGCTCTGTTTGAATAATGAACTTCCAATGGGAGAATGGAGGTTTTTTCATCAATGCGTGACTATAAAGGGGTTGGGGTGCATGTACTTCTAATGGGAGAGTTGAAGATAAATCAATGGTAAAGAAGCGCACTTGAGTGGAGGGTATTATTTGAAGTTAGGGGTATACTTCTTAGGGGAAAGTAGACGGTGCTCCATCGATGGATGAGGGAACGCACTTGAATGAAATGTGTTCCGTAAAAGGGTTAGGGAGTGCTGTTTTAAGGTAAGAATAGAATGTGTTCCTTCAATAGGTGAGGTTTAACAGTGATCTTAATGAGTTTAAAAGCGATCTTCAAACGGAATAGTGAATGTTTCCATCAATGGGTGAAAGAGCGCACTTAGTAGAAGGTATTCTGTAAAGAGGTTAGGGAGTGCACTCCCAAGGGGAGAGTAGGTCTTCCATCAATGGGTGAAGGAACTCGCTGGAGTCGGAAGGTGTTCCGTCAACGGTTAGAGAATGTACTACTAAGGGAAAGCACATCTTCCATCAAAGGGTAGGAGAACGCACTTTCGTGGAAAGTGTCGAGTTCTGTCAATGGGCCGAATAGTGATCTTCTTATGGGAAGGTGAAGGTTTTCCATCAATGTGTGAAGGAGCGCACTTGAGTGGAAGATGTTCCAATCGAGGGGTTGGGGAGAGTAGGTATTCCATCGATGTGTGAAGGATCAATGCTTAGGGGATCTTCTATTTCTATCAGTGGATAAGGGAGCGGTGCAAGAGAGGAGGGTGTTCTGTCAATTGATGGTTAAGGGTCGGGAGTGTACGTCTATGGGAAAAGTAAAACTGTTGGAATAGTAAAGTTGAGCTGTGTGTGTCCAAGTGGTTGGTATGAAATACACAGTCAGAGGGCTCTGAACAGCTTGTTTGGGATTTGGTTGACAGTTGTTTTCTTCTTTTTTAGGAAGAAACTGGAATTGAAACTGACGAGGAATACAGCGTTGTTGTCCCAAACATTTAACAACTGTGGACTAGTTTGTTTATTGCTTGTCCTGTGGTTGATCGCCTCCCTAAAATGTTTGATTGAAAGACTTCCAGGTTAGATACAGATGTCTAAAAAACACTCCAAAACAATAGCTATGTTGCACATGTATCAACTAGCTTTTCTCTAATAAACGTTCTGGGTTTAAAATACGTTTTCGCTTTTACGGGAGCAGTTACTCAATTTTAACAAGATGTCCGCTATAAGAAGCTAAACCTAACATCTTTTCACTTTGAATTTGAAATTTAAAATTCAAAATTTGCAATCACGACAAACTTGACTCGTGTGTAAGTCTAATAAATAGTCTAAATTGTTACTATATCAAGAATAAAATAGTTTAAAGTGAGAAATGAATCAGTGGTACAAGGGAGTACTACTAAAGTAGTAATTGGAGAGGGGAGGTATTTTATTCTTGTCTCAAGCGAGTGTCAACCTGAACCAAGGCGAGATGTTCATTATTTGCATACATTAATTTTAACGAGGACGTCTATTTGATTAACGCGATACTTTCGTCTCAAACACAGGATTCGTCTTCTATTTACCGAAGACCTTCGATTCGCTTTAGTACCTCGATCTGCACATTAAAGAGAAACAAACGTGGACATTGTTCTTTTTTCGTTCGATAGATTGAAAAATTCACAGTGCAAATACTTTTGTATACAATTTTCGTCTCATTTGTACGGCAACGTCTTGAAAAATACAACCCTTTTCTAAAAATGACAGAGCATGTCGGGTTGTAAACATTTATTGGTCATTTGGTATGTATAATAAGATTGAAAGCAGACTGCACAGTGCATGTTAGAAATTTACAATCTTGATGGATTGAATAAAGTATTGATACATAAAGTTTTAAACAAAAATTGCTCCAATTTTTTTGAAAACATATCTTTATCAACTAATTGAATCTCCCTGAACAACTAAATGCAAAATAGCTTAAACAGCCAGAATGTGAAATTGGCGCGGTCTGATGCGGTTTGCTTTTCTTCAATTCCGCAAAATCAAAGCATTATCGATATTTGCCACAACGTTTTTATTCTTTAAATAGGATAAGTGTCAAAACTCCACCCCCCACCAGCACACTGTCGTTTCTTGTACAAAATCAATATGTGACGCTCCCCTATTAAACCCACAGCTACAACAGCGTACTGTACCTGGTTCAGACTTGTCAATTAAGAATAAGCACAAGCACAGGAAATTTAAACAAAGAAAAAGACAAAAGAATACCAGATGTGCGATGAGATGGAACAAGTGCACATCAGCACTCCTTTGTCTTTTCCTTGGTTATTTAAAATTCTGAACCAGGTTTTAGTTACTAGTACGGACTTTCGATGGTGGGCTATTCAAGCAACTGAGCACTAATTGATTGTCGCACTGTGGTTGAGTATGGTGGATATTGATTGGTGCTCAACTGTTAACAAACATCTTTTACTTTACAGTTTAATAACAAAAAAAGCAAATGCATGTTCTGTTACTTCAGAATCTTTATTAAATATCATTGTACTTCCAGACAATAATCCAAGAATGCGGACTGATGGAACATTGCTGTGTTCCAACTTTTTTAACTACCTGTGAACTTACATCAGTTAAAATAGTTATCAACCATTACATAAAGGAAAATATGTGTTTTAAAATTTGATATTCAAAACCCTATCTCTCGAAAAATAATGCAAAATGGTAACATTTTAGAACTATTTTGGCATATCAAATAACTTTGTCCCAAGGCCACCCACGAAAATACGAACACAGAAAACTAGAGAGTATATAAGATCCTTTGTGCCAATTCATATTAATTTTTTAATATAAAACAATACTGCAATTAAGATACTTGTATGTTTTTGCAACAATTTCTTTCAAAGAAACCAAATTTGCACTCCCTCACAGTACTTGTAGTTACCCTCAGTGCCACAGGCTAGCTCTCATGCCATACCCTAACTATGGCAGGGGTTTCAATAAGTTTTGAAGTAGGTGGCTGGAAAATGAAAGTAGGCGGCAGTGATGAAGCAAGGGGCCGAAGGACCCGCGGAGGCACTAGGGGGGTCCGGGGACATGCTCCCCCGGGAAATTTTTGAAATTTGGAGTGTCTGTGATGCATTTTCCAGCATTTTGGTCGAGAAATTACGACTCTTAGA
>JAOBYH010142429.1:0-10857 GCA_025403525.1 Umimayanthus kanabou
AGACTCCAAAACAAAACACAATTAACTAGAAAAGTGTGATTTTTCTTTGTTTACATTTCCCAGTGGAGTCTTGCCACATTCTTTTGCTCTCCAATATTTTGGATTTTGTACCATGTGACCTCCAGCTGCAAAGGGCCTATTAAAGACTGAAGACAAATTAGGTCTTAAATTTTCCAAATTTGGGTCTTAAAAAGTCCTGAAAAAGTCTTAAGTTTTGTGAGTTGCCAGTTGTAAGAACCTTGTACGTGTATCCACTTCCAAGTTGAGTGTTCTTTATTTGTTTTCTTTATACTTATCATTTATTGCTGTAGGAGACTTTGTTTTGTGTGGCTCGTTGAAGTCCTCGATCACTGTCAGACCATTGATGCCTTGCTAACAGTTGCAGAGTATTACAACTTCGATTCACTGGCACAGGACTTGTTGCCTCTCAGTAAGTTCAATTTATCAATTTATTAATCATTCAATCAGTCACTTGCTCTATTTTATCACTTCGAAGATTTGTTATTGACTGATTATGGAAGGTTACAGTTTGGGAGTGGTTGGGAGGCTACTAGAAGGAAAAATAGGCTTGTAAAGTATAATCCTCTTTACAATAATCGAGTGTATTTTGACAGTAGTTAACCATTCAATAGTTTATAATCATTTACTGTCAATGGTACAATATTGGAAATTTATTAAGCAAATTTAGAAGAAAAAATATATAAATGCACATTCAAACAAGGAAACAATTGAAAATCAATTCATCGTTCACTAAAATATATTTGTTTTATTTCTTTTTTATCATTCCCAAGTTTTGGACCTTATGCTATTAGACTGCAAAACAGCCCCTTCCTTCGCCAGAAGTTCGAAAGTCGGGGTTTTTGAGAGGCCTCTCTCCCCATTTCCTTTTTCCCCTGGCCACGCGACTTCTTCCTCGCTCCATTCAACCGCACACCAAAACTCATTCAAAAACCCCAATTTTTGGACTTCTGGCGAAGGAAGCAGCTGTTTTGCAGTTATTATGCTATCTACAGATACTATTAATTCCCTGTTTTTCAGTCATAGCTTTTTATGCCGATTATAGCCAAAACTTTTGCACGCTTCTGGATGATTCTTATCAAAACATTTATTATTTCAGTTTTTGCCAGCCAATAAGAAAAAAACTATATATCGCGTTTTGTCAAATATCAGAATAATTGCAGACATTTTACCTGAAGACGTTCAACATATAAGACTGTAGCTTTGCCGGTCATGCGGAGTTATCTAATGATATGTAGCTCTTTCAGAATGCACCCAACTCTCGAGTAGCTCAAAAGTCATAACGTTTAAAAACTCGATCGGTTAGTAGAATCACTTCAACTGTTCATCTTGTTGTTAATCCAACAGCTTTCTATCAAAACACAAGTACCGTACTTGATGTATGCCAGTGTTTACAGATCCTGGTAAACCTTGGGCTCCTGTCCAATGACTGCCTAACAGAGTAAGTCACGTGCCAACTTTCAACATTGGTTTGTTGTGCTTTTTACTGGAGACAAACTCGATTATTACTTATGCAAATCGTTTTCTCTCATTCTTTCGTCTGCCCGTACTTTTTATCATTTCCCCTATGAAACGTTGGCGTGTTTTTGAGATTATTTACAAAATTTCCAAAGTACAATTTTTCCAAAGTGGTAGTTTTGTAATGCAGTTCATTGCTGTAATTAATGACCTTTAAAGACTTGATTGTTTCTAAGTCAACCGAATCCAGCAAAGATATTTGGATAAGTGAAATTCCTCTACCTTGTGTGTCAGTTGTGCAATTTTGGTGTATTACGGTACAGCTTTCTCGATCGCCACTTTGAATATTATATGTGATTTTGTTGTTTTGATTGATACTAATCTTTCAAGTTTACTATAAGAATCTTCTTCTTGTTAACTGTTATCACCCCTTCAATTTCTTTCAGTAAAGACAACTTTCTCAAGTTGAGTGAGTTCTTGGCATCATCCATTTTTTGAATTGTACAGAAGACAACAGATACTAAATTAGCAACTGATAAATAGTAAAATGTCTAAATTGAATGCTTTTCCACAATTGGTTTCAGCTCCATTGAATCCCAGACCAGCTACAGAACATTTTAGACAGACAGAGTACTTAATAAGTGAGCACAATAACTCGATAACAACTAAAAGTGAATTTTAAGAGTCAAGTACTCAAACCATACACATTGGATAATGAAAGAATACACGGACAGAAAGTAAAGATTCTGGTGACTTAAAATAATAGAAAAATAATTTTAGAGATATTGTGTTTTGCAGGTGTTTACGAGACTGTGTTGTCAGGCTCAGTGACAGAAGTGAAACTGTGAGGAATAGCTATTTGGAGATCATCAAGTCTTTACCAACAGAAACCGTGACAAGGTGAGTATGTTTGAATATTGCCACAGTATCAAAAAAAGAACACGTCAATTGGTTGTGAGAATAAAATGATTGTGTATCCATTCCAAATTCCCGAAGATGAGGTGCAAATGCCTCCCAAATTGTTTATGCAATATCGGGAGGTTGTGTGTGGAGGGGGGGGGAGTCTCTGGACATGACGGGGATGATCGCTAAAAGACAAACCTAAAAGGCATAAGTATGGGTGTGGCTTGAGCTCATTCACCACCCAGAAACGTACCATAGAAATGCACAAAAGTATTTCGAAAAATTGGTATATAGTAAATATCTTTAGGACAAAGCTGTTCGTATTGAGAATTTTAAAGAAATATAGTACTCTAAATTTTAATCTAATAGTAAATACTTTTGTAGTTTTGCAACAAGACATCTTCTACAAAGTCAGGGAGTTCAGAAAGAAAGCAAAGCCACAGGGCGCCCCATGACAACCAGCTGTAAAGACATGTGGTGGGTGAGGAAGAGTCACATGATTAAACCGCCAACCGGCTCTTTCCACTCCAACAACTTCCAGGTCATCATTAACTTCATTCTCTATGGAGTGCCGCCAGGGTGAGTAGAACATTTACACAGAAAACTTTCAGTGAAATTTGTTAAGAGAATAAGCTTGAAATGAGTTTGTGTCCTGCATACTTTTGAACCTGTCCAGCTCGGTGTTCCCATTTCTTCATATGAAGCAATACTTAAAGGCAAGGTAAGTGGCATAGGCTATAGCAGGATTAGTGGCAAAACAAAAAAAAACGCAGTTCGAATTGAGGGCCTACAAATGACAAAAAAACTGGGACAACCAAACTTTAGATTTGTATTCCAAAACTAAGAAACGTACAAGTTTCAAACCAAAGCTTATAGAAATATTCTATACTACCAAGCAAAAATTAAACTTTGCTGGCCAGACAGAATCTTTAATTTGCATCCTGAACAAGATGGCAGAATTCACAAATCCTATTGGAGACCCTTTCCTGAAGTTATCTATGAAAGGACGAGTGTATTAACACGATCAAAACTTGGAAAATTTAAAAATTAATTGCTAATGATGGAATAAATCGCTTAAAGTGTTTTCAAAGATTTGTTACATTTCATCGTGTTTCATCATGAATTTCAGGAAAGATATCAAGAATGACTGGCTGTTGAGACTATTTCATACTTGCAACAGACCAAACAAGTACTTACCATCAGAGCTGGCACACGTAAGTGGATATTCTTTGTCTGTTTTCAAGTTGCAGCTTAACTGATTGTTCTTGTTGGTATAAGATATTGAGATTCAACGTTAATTCAGGTGAATGAGTCTTCGCTTGATAAAACAAGTTTCATCAAATTGACTTAAATCTATAGCTGAAGTCAAGGTACTGTTCGCGTTAAGAGTCACAGTAATTCATCATGCGATGTTGCCATCAGTTCAACAGGTGTGAGGCTCTGCTATGGTTCTGGGTCACCTGGGAGGCAGCGCAATTCTGTGTTCTGGCTCGTCTGCGAACACCCTTGGGAAGAGCACAGGAAACTTTCCAAGTTATCGAAGGTACAAAAGTGTGCTCTGAAACATTCCCCACTGGTTGCTTTTCTACTTACTATCAAATTAAACTTTGCAATAGGTTCTGTAATGTATTTAGAAGCAGATTATCACAGCAGCTTTGTAGTTAACCTTAGTATGGAATGATTGTAACTTGGCAGTAGACTTGTCAATTTTGTTATCTTTCAACGTTATGTTTTTAGTTTTCTTAATCTACAAATAAGTTTTCTGATCTTGAATCAGTGGAACTTGAGGATTGTGAAACATAAACTTTCTGCAAAATTGTGGCGTTTATTTATATTTTGTCTTAGTATTTGGTGTGGCCAGCTACATCCAAACGTGAAGCCCATGTCTAAATAAGGGCGTTACCAGCTGATTGATGTTCGTTGTCAACAAACCAGCATTTCGTTCATAATGTTTCAACGTTGTAGTGTTGTCTAACTTGTAAAGAGTTGTGCTCATCCCAAGAAATGTATGATACTCTTGTTTGAAGGTGTCCTCAAGAAGTACGCTGTTGAGGCCAAAAATCCAGATGCTCGTAATCAAGGCATTAAAATCAAGCTGGCAAGTGATTCAGCTTCTAACAAGGAGGATGAAAGCTCGGGTGAGACTTAGTTACAGATTAGGTTGCTCTAGTGCGATTGCATAATCCCTTAACTTTTAAAGACATCGAAACCGTTCAAGACGAAAAACGTTTTTAGTGGGGTGGAAAAAGGGAGCTGTGGTTAGTCCTTTGTTGGGGAAGGGGCCACTCTTGTCAGGTTTTGGCGGTAGTTCTGTGTCATGGACCGATTGCCATTTCCGTGTGGAGGTAATGTCTCGAAACTTCGTTGAGGGACAAAATGTGGCAGGGTAACGTAATTTCTCCAAACAGATCAGAATTATTACAAGTTTGGGTTAGTGAGCAAGAGATTTAATTTTGAACCATTTCCCGCAGCCCTTGGTCCCAAGGTGTACGTGAGCCCATTACGTTCTGTTCTCCTGCTGCGTTTTGTGGAAGACCTTGAGAAGCTGATGTACAACGCCTTTGAAGGGTGCGCTGTTGGTCTTCCTTCTCCTCCAAAGGTATATATGAACAATCTTCCTTGTTTAGAAGGCACGCACTTACTGATTTTGGCGGTAGTTGCAGGCTTGTCCCCAACAGCTAGCAGCTAGCAAAATTAGATCAGTCCAGGTTTCTGGGAAACCACACACCCACCCACCCTTCCCATAAACTTAAGATAAACCTAACTCCAACCTTGACTGTGGCCCTAAACTAAGGGAAGGAGGGGTGGGACATTTTTCAGAAACCTGGAAAATTAACCAGCTACTCGAGTTGTTTCTAAAAAAGGTTAATCCTTTCTTGAGCCAAGTGGCTCGTATGCCGATGCGTATCCATACTTAGGCGGTTAAGAGTCTATGATTCCTCCTCGACAGGACCCTATTCCATCAGCAGAAACTAGAACTCAGTTGCTTAGCTGAGGCAACTGGAACAAGCCTAGTAACGTGCCTTGCTCATGGACACAGCACAGTGGTTAGGCCTGGTTTCGAACTCAAACACGATCTGTGGTTGGGTTCTTGCTAGTTCAGTAAACATAGCAGGCCACGAACAGACGGGTACGATAGCTCATTGTCACCAATAAACGAACCACCACACAGTGTGTTTTGCAAAAACAAGCACATTCTTAATGGACAACTTTCGAATTACGCTTCAGTTCTCGCGAACAATAACCTGAAGTTGAGGCTTCGTGCCAAGTTTTCATACATTTGCTGTATTTTCTCGCACAAAGCCTCGACTTCAGATTATTGCTCGCGGGAACTGAAGCGTAATTCGAAAGTGGTTTATTATGACCCTTCCTTTGATAAGACCTTTGATCAAAATTCTACTCGAGAAGACAGCCCTAACTAGAGATAGCAATGATATCTGGAAAAATTAACTATTTTCTCAGTTTTGTAGTGACATTAAAATCCATTTCTGTGCTATTACTCTTGCTTCTTAGTGTGTGAACAAAAGTACAAGATATACCGAAAGCACACGATGTCTTATGAGCACATCCTTTTGGGTCCAAAATTAAGTATGTACTAACTGTGGTAGTAAGTTGTACTTGCGGTGTAACTTCTTTTAAAAGTTTTTTTTCTCATACAACTAATTTTTTGTAGTCTGTAAAGATCTTCTTTCGCACCAACCGTGGCACATGTCAGGAGTGGCTGACAAGGATCCGTGAACCAGTGATGGAGATAGGTGTGACTAATGGGTCCCCGGCTATGACGGTGTGGCACGGGTTCCAAACCCTGCATGATTTACAGGCTGCCAAGAACACCCAGGTATCTTAAGCGAAATCTTTTGTACACAGAGCTAAACAAAACTGAAACTTGTCACTTAGATCGATATAGAATATGTTCATCATTCTTTTAAGAACAGTTGTTTTGAAGATCATCGTTCGAATTTGTCAGAAATTGTTGATAGGAATGTGATGTAAACAATTTTGTTAGATGAGTGTTTTGATGAGGATAAACTGAAATGGAAAGAATGTTTGTAGACAATACTAACAGAAGTAGAGAAGGCACTCTTTTGTTGGATTATGTTGGGGCGAGATTGGAGTCGATTTTCTGATGAGAAATTGTACGAACCGCTATCAGAATGACTTTAATTAACTTATTTCACACTCTGTTCAAGAAAGAGTAACAGGAAACGGTGAAAATCTGCAAACTAATGTCAGATCATGTCATCCACTTAGGGCTATTCAAGTTCAATTTTATTTAGCCAATATTTTTAAGAAATCAATACTTATATTATTCTAAAATACAATTTTCAATAAGGCAAGGAAGCTTGTTAAGAAGCCAACGGCTTATAAGAAGCCAAGCGCCCATTGTGTCTCTCCCTATTGCGTGACTCATAGTTTAAGAACTTAAGTTTTAAAAGTTTAAATAATTAATTATTCGCCTTACTATACTATACAGCGCAACGCAATGCAATATAGCACAGCCTAACACAACACAACACAGCACAACGTAATGCAAGGCAATTCATGAAAAATAAGATAATGATAAAGTCAAGTAAGTGGCTAGATAGAAATTGGAGGAAATTCAGTTCCCACATTTAAACTGTTATTCTAGTCTAATCTACTTTTGATACAATTTCTTGTATGGGTAACAATTGCAGGGACGAGAATTCGAACATGCTGTTGGGTTAGTGGCCAAGGCCTTGTGCCAGCTGAAAAGTGCAGAAGCAGTGACCGGATTGATGACGTGGGCCCACAGTGTATGTGGTCAGAAGTTCTCCTGGATGAATGGAACAGTATCTAAAACCAAGGGATGGTAAGTGAGAGAACAAAATGACAAAACAGGTTTTTATTATATATTAGTAATCTGAATGAAAGAGAGTTTATTGTTTAAATACAAATCCTTGGTGCTTTATTTTGGTTTGAGTTATTGTGGACACAATAAATCGCTAAAGTATAAAACCTACAAAACTCTTAAAGGCTTTGTCTAAATAGTATCATGAAAATTCAAACGTTTTCTGTTGAAAAGCTTTCTTAAGTTAAAGACCTCTGAAGAATGTTTTACTGTTGTCAGGCTATTACGTAATTGGCATTGTATGATTAAAATAATCGAGTAGTGGTTCTCTATCCCTTATGAATTTGGAACAGGTTTGAAAAAGCAGCAAAGGAGTATCAAGATGTTCTTGATGAATCGTTCCTTTCAAATGAGGAGTTGAAAGGCGAAAATTCAAAGCCACAAACAAATAACAATCACTTGATCAAGCCAGAAGTTGCAGAGTTTTTGGTGAACGAGGTAGGTTGGTGCAGATATTATTTTTGTCTTAAATACAAGCATTTGATCATTCATCTCCTCAAACAAAATGCATGTTGTCATATGTTTTTACATAAGTGTAAATATACAAACTCGGTAATGCAAATCCAGTATGTTCACGATTTTTTGTGCGTGTTTTTGTTGAGTTGATGAAAGTTTCACACTGGCACTTTATAGAACATATCTAAACTGAAGTTCGTCAGATTTTTAAGGTCGCTTACATGTACAAAACCTTTTGTGGAACTGAAAAGGATAAATTGATAATAAAACTTTTATTAATATGTAGCGCTTTTTCCTGAGAAAAGCGAAAGCACTTTGCAAAATTTGTTGTCGATTGTTATTGAACTATGCCAAACTGTTAAACAAGTATTCTGTTAAACAAAGGAAAATTGAACAAGATGAAATCACTGATCCATTGGAAGAATATTATAAAGAAACATAAATATTTTTGACTGAACACTTTATGTATACTTTGCATAGGTTGTGGATTGTTACACCAAGCTTTCGGACTGGGGTGAGGTGGACAACTGGCAAAAACGCGTTAGCAGCCTACGAAAGCAAACAGCAGATGTCAACTTGCAACATTCTCTCTCTGTTAACATGGACATGAACTATGTCAAGTGAGTTGTATAGTCATACGAAAGAAAAATGGGGTTAATACCTGGATTTGTTTTCTTGTCTCAAGCTTTTTTAAAGGGTCTTTATCGGACAAGATAGTTTTTTGTTTTGCAGTAACTATTAAGGACAGCATGGATTCAAGTGGATATTGTCATTTTAGTATTGACGTCGGAATTTTCCCTTTCGTAAACGGTCGATGCCATTTGTAACAGTCGATGCCATTTCCAACAACAGCTTATTGTTGTTTTCATAAAGAAGAAAAAGTCCTAAATCAAGCCAAAGTAAACTCAAAAAGAAATATCTAAATAGAAAAAAAGAACACAAAAGCTAATTAAAACATAGATAAAAGAACTACCATGTTTTGAACTCGTGACCACTACTCCGCTAGCATTCCAGTCCTTATACACTACCACTACGCCAACAGCTTGACTCAGTGCCGTTCACATTCTTTTTACTTTATATATATTACAAATGGCATCGACCGTTTACGAAAGGGAAATTAGCATTGACGTCTGACCTGTAAAATTTATCAAATTTACGATAGCTTGCCTATAAATACACACGTTTTCTATCTTTTTTAGTCAATAGTTTATATGCATGGAGTTCACAAGAAAAATGTTTTCCAAATGAATCTACATATTTTTTTTACCACAATGCGACGCAAATTTGTTTGATGTTCATAATGTGTACGAAAAAGGACGATAATTTGAATGTATCATCATGCGATTCCTTCTAATTGTCTTTCCAGGGCTTTGGGTAAGTTCGAAGAATGTAACTTCCCCTCTGTAAGGGATTATCTTCAGCTGATTCCGGGAGCCGCCTTGAATTCAGTAACAGAAAACATTGCCAAGTCACCGTGGGCTCCAGGTACTCAAGACACCACTGAAGGGCCAGTGTTTAATCCTTGCTGGGCTCCTGAACAGGTCGCACAGGCATCCCAGCTAGCTTTGATGCAAGCGGAGACCTTGTATTGGATCTCCTGTGCTTCTGGGATGACGAACAACAAGAAGAAGGATGCAGCTGGGGCCAAGGATGTCAAAGTCCTGTAAGTTTATTATTATTATTAGTAGTAGTAACTTTATTAAAGTGTCGTTGCTTCTAGCAAGGTTGACCTCGCTAATCGGGGACACCACCATCTGTGTGTGTGTGTGTGTGTGTGTGAGTGAGTGTTGGAGTGAATGAATGAATGAATGAGTGAGTGAGTGAGTGGGTGTGTGCGTTTGGGGGGAAGGAGACTCAGAGAGATAGCGATTTGATGGAACACACTTTAGAACAAATAAATTTTACTGTATTTCAGATTGCAAAACAGTTCCTTTCATTGCTAAATGTTCATAATCGATATTTTTGATCTGTTGTCGCAAACTATCAGAAGTGCGGTTGCATACCGTCACTTGCTCATCATTATATTGTCAAACCTTTTCTGAACAAGGGAACTGTGGTTCTGCATTAATTGTTAAACTATTTTAAGTAAAAAATTGTTCTGATTGATTAAATTGGCAGGGTTTATTTTAGACATTTAATGACCCTGAAAGGGCTGCAAATCTCCTGTTTAAAATTAAAGGCTTCTTAGTTTAAGGTTTTTATTTAGTAGTACTGCTTTCTAAATCGTAAAATAAAAGAAATAGAGATTAATAGTGCCAGGAAAGTGTAGTTCTTTTAAAAACACTCAAACGCGATTGGGCACATTTTGTGGTTCGATTCCCTTCAAATTGTAACATCTCTTTCATGTTCATGAAACATTGTGAGATTTGAGGTGATGGTTTTACTGTCGAAAGATCATTGCAGTAATTACATTTCAGGCAAGCTGTTAAAGACTTCATCAAAAAGAGTGAAATGCTTTCAATTGGAGCCCTGAGAGTGGGTGTTCTTGATTGGCCACCCAACATATCTGCCACCCAGGCTCTGAACATTCAGTATGCAGCTGTGTTGGAGGATGCAGTCATGTCTGGTGCGCAAGAGGTGAGAAAGTATACTAAATATGATTCGTAATGATACCCCTGGACAAGACATAACAGTTTCTTGTCGACAGAAGACTTTTAGGAACGTTATCGTTTTTGTTAACCAGCCCCTTCTGGTTTTTTTTAACCGTCCCAAATCAATTTCCAGCCTGTCAAACCAAAAACGTGACCATCTAAAACAAAGTACGTAATTAATATGAAACTCAGGTTGAAAAGTAAACGTTTCAACAACAGCAAATCTTTAAGTCAAATTAAATTGATTACAAGTGAAAGGAGAAAGAAAACATGCGAGAAGGATACTGACATCCTGTAGTAACCATAAGACCAGGAGGCCAGATATTGTAGGAAGAATTCACGTAACTTTGTCATGATCAGTCTAACAGAAAATAATTGAATCACACTAATACAAGCACGTACAGACACCCAGACACATGACCATATATATATATATATATATAATAAAATTGAAAAAAGGAAATCATACATTTTTTTAACCTTTATTTACTGTCGTAACTGCTAGATGTTGTGATATATTTGCTGTCCCTAGCAGTATTATAAGTGATTGACATCCTCCAT